>PISX010007472.1:0-88558 GCA_004024625.1 Mellivora capensis | reverse complement strand
TGCTCCGCAGGGAGCCTGCTTCCTCCTCTTCTCTCTCTGCCTGCCTCTCTGCCTCCTTGTGGTCTCTGTCTGTCAAATAAATAAATAAAATCTTAAATTTTTTTTTTAAGATTTATTTATCTGACAGACAGAGATCACAAGGAGGCAGAGAGGCAGGCAGAGGGAGAGGGGGAAGCAGGCTCCCTGCTGAGCAGAGAGCCCGATGCGGGGCTCGATCCCGGGACGCTGGGATCATGCCCTGAGCCGAAGGCAGATGCTTAACCCACTGAGCCACCCAGGCACCCCAATAATGTAAAATATCTTTTTTTTTAAAGGTTTTATTTATTTATTTGACACAGATCACAAGCAGGCAGAGAGGCAGGCAGAGAGAGAGAGGAGGAAGCAGGCTCCCCGCAGAGCAGAGAGCCCGATATGGGGCTCGATCCCAGGACCCCGGGATCATGACCTGAGCCGAAGGCAGAGGCTTTAACCCACTGAGCCACCCAGGTGCCCCTGTAAAATATCTTTAAATGAAAAAAAAAAAGCAAAGAAAGAATGGGGAGAAAAGAGAAAATGTAAGAAATATAAGTTAGTCCTGAGACAGGAGAGGGCTTCCTAAGCAGGACAGAAAACCTGAGGCCCACAAAAGTGACACAGATTCAGCCTCATAAAAAGTCATCACTTCTGCACATCATAGTGAGCAAAGCTGGGGAAGAAAACATAAAAAGGCAATATATTTGATTTACTAACAAGAAAAGAATTAAAGTCCAGAATTTAGAAAGAGCCTCAAGAATTGATGAAATCACAATTTGACAGAAAAGGATTTCATGGGGCAATTTGAAAGAGTGTAAATGGATTAAACTTTTTTTTTTAAGCATTAACTTGGGAGAACCTAAACAGAACTCTGATAGGGAATGGACTCTAAGATGTAGGTTAATTTTTTAAAACTCCATAAGCAGAATAGGGTGACAGAATGGTATGCTACCATATTTAGAGGGAAAAAAAACAGAAAACACATTTATCTACAGATGCACAGGCTATCTCTAGATGAATACACAAAAACTGGAAAAATTAGTTGCATTCAAAAAGAGAAACAGAGGGCTGAGGTAGGAAGGAGGTGTTAACTTTTACAGCCTGTGAATGTTGTGCTTCATATATACTAATTATCCCCAATCTCCGGATCCCAATAAACAAAGGGAATTATGCTTAAATAAACATTTAAAATGACAGACCCTTTGGCTTACCAGCTTCACTGGTAGGAGCAAGGTTTATCCAGAAATGCCCCCACGTACACAGAGATGTCTGACTACAGTGTTATTACAAGGGAGAAAGCTGGAATCAGTCGAGGGGCCTATAAATAGGGGATTGTTGGGGCGCCTGGGTGGCTCAGTGGGTTAAGCCTCTGCCTTCAGTTCAGGTCATGATCTCAGGGTCCTGGGATCGAGTCCCGCATCAGGCTCTCTGCTCCGTGGAGAGCCTGCTTCCTCCTCTCTCTCTGCCTACTTGTGATCTCTGTCTGTCAAATAAATAAATAAAATCTTTAAAAAAAAAATAAAAATAAAATGCACTTCCGCCAAAAAAAATAATATAAATAAAATAAATAAATAGGGGATTGTTCAAATGAATTATGGTGAATCTACACTATGAAATACTATGTAGCCATTAAAAAGAATGAGGCATATCTAAGTTCTTTTTTTTCTTTTAATGATTTCACTTATTTATTTGAGAGAGAAAGAGAGGGAGCAAATGGGGAGGACGGGCAGAAGGAGGAGAGAAGATGACTTCCTGCTGAGCAGGGAGCTCGACAAGGGGCTCAATCCCAGGACCCTGAGACTATGACCTGAGCCGAAATGCCACCCAGGCGCCTCCCCATATTTGTTTGTTTGTTTTTAAGGAATCTCTAACCCCAACATGGGGCTTGAACTCATGATCCCAAAATCAAGAGTCACACGCTCCACCAACTGAGCCTGTCAGGCGCCCCTATGTTTTTGATATTGGAAGACATCCAAGCCCCATTGTTTTTTTTTTGTTTTCGTTGTTGTTTTTTCAGTTTATTTACTTGAGAAAGCGAAAACAGTGGGAGAGGGAGAAGCAGGCTCCCTACTGAGCAGGAAGCCCGACGTGGGACTCAATCCAGGACCCTGAGATCATGACCTGAGCCGAGGGCAGACACTCAACTAACTGAGCCACCCAGGCGCCCCCGAAGTCCCATTGTTAGGTTATAAACGTAAGTCACAGAGCACACAGCAATATGTGATCCCCACCTACGTATTTTTAAAAGCATCTTCAGTATAGTAAGGCTGGTCCTAAAGCTGGCAATGCAGGTAATATTTTTACCACGTTGTGCAATATCGTACCAATAACCCACGTACTCCACATTCACCTGTACTTCCAGACTTGGCCTGTACTCAGGCACTGCAGAAGGCCTAGAAGATACTACACGTACAGTGGTTCCCTCTCGGGGAGGAGAGGGAATGAAGAAGAAATAGAAGGAATTTTATTTTCCCATACCTTTCTCTATTTAAAAAAAAAATTTATAATAATTCATGTTTTTTAAAAAGTTACTGCCTTCCAGGAATGCTTTCCATTATTCGCCCAAGGCCACGGTTCTGTCAGTGGTGGGGGTGGGTGCGGGCCGCCTGGCTTCCGACCGTGCTCTCCACCCAGTGCTCCCTCACCTGCCCCTCGAATGAAGACCAAACCAGACCCCAGTCTCCTGTGTCCCAGTCTCACCGCAGCTCACACAGAAAACGCCTCCCTTTAGGCTCCCAGCCTTCCTGAACGGATCTGCCCTGAACGCCTGCGGGCCTGTAAGTGGCCAAGGGAGCTCGCTCGCTCGTACCACTGGAGTCAGGGGCCGTGAGCACCTGCGGAATGAATGAAGGCCTGAGTCACAAAGTCAGCCCTTCCTCCCAACTCCAGGCAGTGCCCATAGCAATCTCCGGTTTTGTTGATGTTTTTTGTTCTCAAAGAAAAACAGCTAGAAGATGCCACTCCCTACCTCCAGTCATGCTTTAGTGCATCTCAGAAGGACAACTGCTTCCCAAGGTCTAGCCCAGAGGCAGCAAGCTGGCAGTGTGCAGGCAGCAACCCGCCTGCACGCATTATTCGGTTGCTCTGCACATTCTGAAAACTGTTTTGAATCATTTGCCAACTTTAGAAACACGGGATTTTTTCCCCCATAAAATGTATAGCTTCCCCCCAAAATTCAGGCCAAGCAACACTGTGCTGGAGCTCTGTGGCACCTACACGAGTCCCTTTACAGGGAAGCATGCTCTCAGCACCCCGGCCCCAAACACCCCTCCCCCCCACCAGCCCTCCTCCTGCCAGAAGGCTTCCTGACCGGCCAGGTAGCAGCAGAGCCTCCCCCACAGGACAGCACCTCCTCTGCTGGTCTCGCAGGTCAGTTCCAGCTCAGCCCATGCCGCCTTCCACGGAACCCAAAGAGCTCAGCCCTCTGACCGCAGGGTCCTCCTTCGTCTGATACGCCCAGCACGCAGGGCTGCAACGCAGAGAGAATGGTATGAGATGGTGTGAGCTCCTGAGGTCTTGGATCTAGTGTCTAAAATGCCAATCAGGCCTCTTTTTGACGGGTCCCTAATCTTCCTGTCACGGTGGTAGAGCTTTGGGGCAGGGAGAAGCCCTGAGTTTGACAACCCGCGTGTGAAAAGCATTGCCAAGTGCAAAGTCCTGAGTTCAGTCCTGGCTCCTGGGCCCAGCCCTTACCTCTCCCGTCTGTTTCCACACCTCTGAAACAGGCTAACTGCACTTCACAGGCCAAGTGGAAGAAATTTTTTAAAGTGTGAAAAGTGCTTACAGGTACAGAATAAGACAGGTGTGGACTAGAACAAGACAAGAGGGACGCTTTGGAAGTGACAGAAACGGGCGACACAAATCCCAGTTAAAGGAAGCGGGATGAAGAGCCCCTGTCTGTGTGATCTGAGGTCCCCCCCCTTTCTGCTGTGATCTGAGGTCCCCCCCCTTTCTGCTGGGAGGGCCTGGGAAACGCGTCTCCTCACCCGTCCCAGGTCCCCAGGTTGCAGTGCGCTGGGTCGGGGGAGCCACTTACTTCCCCGGCAGGAGCTCTCCCCAGCTCATATCCAGGGGGCCCCGGGACAGAGGAGGCTGGCCCAGCTGGGGAGGGGGCCCGGTGACGTCCGTCCTCCTCCCCAGCCTCCGGCTGGCTCAGGTGGCCTTACCCACATTGCCATTGTCCACCCTGGACACATCAAGGCCCCAAAGTCCTTCCCCTCCGAAGCCACACCCCTCCCTACTCCACAGTGAGGACGACCCGACGACCTGCTCTCGAAAGAAGCGCTTTGCAGCCGCGGAGGAAAGGGACCAACAGCCGCCCACACGCGCCAAAGCGATGCCGAAGCGCGGCGTGCGGCTGCGGGAAAGCAGAGCCCTCGGGAGCGCCCCAGAGCGTCCCCGGTCCCCAACGGGCCCTGTCTGCTCACAGGCCTTCGTCAAAACGTGCCGCGGGGTTAGGTCTGGCCCGGAGGCTGAACCAGGCCCCCAAGAGCTCACCGCACCTCCGCCCGCAGATGTGAGCGGCGGAGGCGCCCGCCCCGCGCGCAGGGTCGGCCCCGCGACTTCAGGGCGCGCCTCTCGCCCAGGCTGGGGCGGCCGCGAAGGGGGGGGGGGGACAGCGCGCGGGGCCCGGCCGGGACGACGAGGCCCACCCGGATTCCAGCCAGGGGGCGAGGCCGTCCCCGAGCGCAGCGTGAGCCCCGCCTTGAGGGAGCGGGACGCCCCGCACCCGGCCCCGCGCCCGCACCGAGGTGCTCCCCGCCCGGGGGTCTGAGAAGGGGCTGCGGACGGCGCTGGAGAGACCGGCCGGGGGAGGGGGGGAGGGGCTGTCGGAAGCCCCGGCCGCGGGGCAGGGACGCGCCCCCAAGGTGCCCCCACAAAGCGCTCCGGCTCCCCCGCGGCGGGCGGGGCGGGGGACACAGCCGGAACCCGCCGCGGGGCGCGGAGCAGGAAGAGCGCGGGGGGTGGGGGCGGGGGGCGCCGAGACCCTCCCCCGCGCGCCCGCCCTGCCCGGAACTCAGCCCCGCTCCGGCCCGGCCCGCCCGCCGCACCCCGCGCCCCCCGCCCCGCGCCCCCGGCCCGCGCCCCGCGCCCCCGGCCCGCTCACCGCGCCGCCGCCGCTCAGGGCCCGCCCGGCCGCCTCCCGCCTCGGCCGCCGCCGCCGCCGCCGCTTCCGCCCCCCCCCCGCCGCGCTCCCCGACCGCGGGTTTCGGGTTTCAGGCCGCCCCGCGCCGCCCCTGCCGCCGCCTGCACGCGGACCCCGGCCGGCGCAGGCCGAGGAACTTGGCGGCGCTCCCGCCCCCGCTCGGCCGCGCCGCCCTCCCCGCCCCGCCCCTCCCCGCCCCTCCCCAGCCCCGCGCCCCCCGCTCCGCGGCCGGCCGCCTCCCCAGCCTCCCCCGCTCCCCGCCCCGGGCCCCGCCGGCCGCTCTTTGTCTCGCCCTCCCCGCGCTCCCCCGCCGCCTGCTCCGGCCTAACCGACCGCGTCGCTCCGTCCCGGGGCCGTCCCGGTCCTCTCCGCCGCGCGCGCCCACGTCGGGCTCCCCCCGACCGCGCCTTTATCCATCCCCGCGACGTCGAGGACCCTCTGCCGCCGCCGCGCCCCGTCCTGCGCCCCGGAAACCGCGCGGGGAGCGGCCGCGAGCCCCGCACCCACGGCCCCCGGGAGCGGGAGCGCAGACGCCCGGAGCCGCGACCCCCGCGCACACCGGCTCGGCCCGTCCGCAGGACGCGGGGCTCCGTCCCCGCCCCCCTTCCCCGGCCCCCCTTCCCCCCGCCTCCCTTGCCCCCGGCCCCCGGTCCCGTCCCCCCTTCCCCCCTCCCCCCGCCTCCCTTCCCCGCCCCCCTTGCCCAGCCCCTCCGCCCCTCTTCCCCCGCTCCCCTTCCCCCCTTCCGCCCTCCCCGCGCTCCGCCCCGGCTGCGCGGCGGCCCCAGTGCCGGGAGGGAAGGTTCGGCAAACGGCGAGCTGCGGGGGGAACGGGGCCGCGGGGCCGGCGGGTCGGGACGCACGAACCCAGCTCCCCAGACTCCCGCGAACACCGGCGCGGTCCGACTGCGGGGACGAGTGTCAGGACTCGCTCTTCCCCGGGCTCCGGCGGGCGCCCCGGGAGCGGCCCCGCCTTGACCCGGCCGCGGAAGCAGCGTTTAGAGCCGCGGCCTGCGGGTCCCGGGGCGGCCGGGACGGTGGGGAAGAGTCAACGGGCGCCCGGACAGCCGGGGGCGCGGACGCTGTGCTCGTCTGAACAGGAGCCGGAGCCGCGTCCAGGTCCCCGCAGAGCCAGAAGCTGACGGAGCTTAAAGCGCTTCGTTCTCGAGATTACTCCCGACTTTTTCTCTGAAATCCCTGGGTTTTGGGATTGCTTTGTTTTCATTCGCATCCACTCTGGCACCGGCTAACCTTTGTGACCCCGGGGAGTTACTTGACCTTTCCGAATCCCAGCTCACTCAGGTGCAAAGCCCACATACTGGCCGTTGGGTCTAGAAAGACGAGGCGAGATCCCGTGAGTAAGTCCCGAGAGCTGCGCGCCGAGGCCCCGACAGCTGGCGTTGAGGAAAGGTCGGAGCCGCGCGGGAGACCGTCGTGGGCGGCAAGGAAAACAGTTACGGAACTTCCACCTCCCTGCCCCCAGGATGCGAAGACGCCCTATTTCATCTGGAGCCCTCCAGCTGAAAACCTTTTTCTCCTCCCGCTGCTCATTATCAAATATATTATTTATCACAAAGGGTTTTCTTCCCATGCTCATAAGCTCAGGACTTACTGTGTGTTCAAAAACAGAAACTGCTCCCAACAAATGCATCTTTTCAATTGCTCTCAACATTTCTTTTTCCCCTTCTGGAGCTAATATTGCGCTGTGAGCAGTAGTCCCTCAGATGCAGAGAAAAGAAAAATTATCATCAATTACTTCACTATCACTCTAGAGGACACAGTTGTGTGAAAAACATGGCATGCATTTTGTGTGAGTTTTTTTCAAGAAAAGAAAAGAGACGCATAGTAACTCTCCTTTTCCAAGTGCCTTTCATCAGTCATTCCCTTCTGGGATCCCCAAAAGACTTCTGAACTAAGATAATGAGAATCCAAAATGCTGGTTGAAGAATCTGCATATGGTAAGCCGTCTTTAAAATAAAGCATCTTTCCAATCCAATCGTCCACATAAGACGAGGCAAAGCAAAATGGTGAAGCACGCTGTCCATTCGGCATAAAATACTGTTCCCACACTCGTCACATCTCAACTCCAGCGTCCCCTCCTCAGAGAAGTCTTCCCTGACCAGCCTACAAGAGGTTCTCTGCTCTAATCTCTGCTCTCTCTCAGAGCTCCCTATCCTCTTCCTGTATAAAATTTATCTCAATGGAGAATATATCTAATTTTTTTCTATTTATTTGCTTACAGTATCCCACCATTGGTGGATGCAAACTCCTTGAGAGCAGGGACCCTATCTGTGTTACTTACCACTATGGAATCAGGCCTAACTTGTTAAGTAAGTGAAATGAAAAAATAAAAATACATAAAGTATGTCTTCAGGGGCATCTGGTTATCAAACTTTAGGATCTGTAAGAATCCCTTGGAGATTTCTTAGATGCAAAACCAAAAGCAAGAGTGATTAAAGAGGGATTTGATGTGGGGTGCCTGGGTGGCTCAGTCGTTAAGGTTAAGTGTCATCTCCCTTGGGCTTAGGTCATGATCCCAGGGTCCGGAGATCGAGTTCTACAACGGGCTCCCCGCTTGGTGGGAAGCCTACTTCTCCCTCCCGCTCCCCCTGCTGTGTTCCCTCTCTTGCTGTGTGTCTCTGTCAAGTAAATAAATAAAATCTTTTAAAAAGAGAGAGATGTTTAAAAAAAAAAAAGGGGGGGGGCGCCTGGGTGGCTCAGTGGGTTAGAGCCTCTGCTTTCGGCTCAGGTCATGACCCCGGGTTCCTGGGATCTCTGCTCCGCGGAGGGCCTGCTTCCTCCTCTCTCTCTTTCTGCCTCTCCTGCCTACTTGTAATCTCTGTCTGTCAAATAAATAAAATCTTTAAAAGAAAAAAAAGAGAGAGAGAGAGGTTTGATGTGTTGGATTTCATCAGAATTAAAATTTAAGTGACTCCCAGGACACCATCAAGAAAATGAAAGACAATTCACAGAATAGGATAAAATATTTGCAAATCATATATCTGATAAAGAACTTGTATCCAGAATCTGCAAAGAACTCCTACATCTCAATAATCCACTTTAAAAAAGATAAAGGACCCAAACACATTTCTCCAAAGAAGGTATAGAAATAGCCAACAAGCACATGCTGGACATCATTAGTCATTAGGGAAACACATATCAAAACAGAAATGGGGGCGCCTGGGTGGCTCAGTTGGTTTAGTGTCTGTCTTCAGCTCGGGTCATTATCCTAGGGTCCTGGGATCAAGCCCCACATTGGGCTCTGTACTCAGTGGGGAGCCTGCTTCCCCCTCTCCCTCTGCCTGCTGCTCACCCTGCTTGCTCTCTCTCTCTCTGTTGAATGAAAAAATAAAATCCTAAAAAAAACCCAAAAAACACCAGAAATGAGATTCCACTTCACATTCACTAAAAATGGCTAAAATGAAAAAGGTGATAACCAGTATTATGGAAGATTCGGAGGTGTTAGAACCCTGTGCACTGCTGGCCAGAATGTAAAATAAGGCAGCCACTTTAGAAAACACTCTGTTAGTTCCACAAAATGTTAGCCAGAAAGTTTCCATGTGACCTCGCAATTCCACTTGTAGGTATTAAAGCAAGAGACATAAAACCTACACACAAGACACAAAAATGTACACACGAACGCTCGTGACAACATTACTTATGGTAGCTGAAAAGCAGAAACAGCCCAATTGCCCATTGGTTGACGGCTGGATTTAAAAAAATGTGGTCTAGCCATACAGGGGACTAGTATTCAGCCATGAAAAAGAATGAGGGAATGGCACACACTACAACATGGGTGAACCTTGAAAACGTGAGACTAAGTGAAAGAAGCCAGACAGAAAAGGTGGCCTATTGTATGAGTCCATTTCACCAGGACAGAAAGGTTAATGATCACCTAGGGCTGGGGGTGGGGGATGGGATGAGAGGTGACTGCCAATGGACAGAGTTCCTTTTTAGAGATGGTGAAAATGTTATAAAATTAGATTATGGTGATGACTATACAAGGCTGTGAATAATCTAAAAACCAGTGACTTGTACATTTCGAATGGATGAAATTTATGGTATGTAAATTATGTCTCTATAAAGCTCTTTTAGAATAAAAAGAATCCCTTATGGGGTTTGTTAAAATGCCGTTTCAGGCCCTGCTCCTGGAGAGGCTGACCCGGCAGGAGCTGGGGAGAGCTGCTGTGCGCTGCACACCCGTTCCCTCTCCTGCGGGGCGTGTGCCCTCCAATTTCCTTTGGGAAACCATTGCTTCCCCCTCATGGGGCCTCATGGAGCCAGTCATGAGGTTTGCATGTGACGACCTCTTCCCCAGCTCCAGGGGTGGTCTCTGATTGTCAGCATTTCCCACCTTTCCCAGTCAGATGCTTGGTTCAGGGATGGAGATTGGCCATAGGCCTCTTGGGTCAAGATGAAGCCTCAAGGACGTTTTGCTGAGAAGGCTGGGTGGGTGGAACCAACACTTAAGGAACAGAGAGAGTGAGAAATAGTAGAATTTAAGTCTCAGCTCAATCATTTGATCCTTGGAGAAGCCTTCCCTGAAGCTGATGTACCCTGGACTGATCAGTTAGAGGAGGCAATAAATGTTATTTTATTAAGCCACTGTGGGTTTAATTCTGTTATTTGGAACAGAAGGCATCTAAGTCAGGGTTCTCAAGAGGACACAGTGGAAATCTCTGGGGGTACTTTGGGATTGTCACAATGATTAGAGGGAACTCCAGAGATTTAGTGAATAGGGCCAAGAATACCAGATGTCTTAAAGTGCATGACAAGGAGAACAGTTCCCTTTACATGTGACTTTTGAGAGACCCACAAGAAAGCTTTGTTATTTTCCGAGTCTAGCGTCTAACTACTTACACCTAAGCACAAAGGGTTTGTTTAGTTTTGTTTGCATAGTTTTGTATATACCAATGCATCCAGAAATGCCATTCCTGTGTGAATTGAAGAGTGTATTTTGATTTGTTCAAACCTCACCAAGATTTGTTCATCATTTTGAAAAATCATGTCCCTGTTGACAATGTTACTCATCGTATCGCATTGACCAACTCAAGGTCAGTGACCTGGTCTGCATTTATATATGCCACATTCAGGGATCCTACCTGTAACTTCACATGTCTGACCACTTCCCAGTGTCATCTAGTAGGGTTAACATATTGAAATGAGTAACATTTTCTTATTCATTCATTCATTCAACAGTTTCCTGAGTACCGTGTGCTAGCTCCTGGCCCAAAAATTACAACCGTAAATAAGAAAGACATCAGGGGCGCCTGGGTGGCTCAGTGGGTTAAAGCCTCTGCCTTCGGCTCAGGTCATGATCTCAGGGTCCTGGGATCGAGCCCTGCATCGGGCTCTCTGCTCAGCGGGGAGCCTGCTTCCTCCTCTCTCTCTCTGCCTGCCTCTCTGCCTACTTGTGATCTCTGTCAAATAAATAAATAAAATCTTTTAAAAAAAAAAAAGAAAGAAAGACATCAATCCCTGCCATCACGGAGCTTATATTTGGGTGAGGGAGATACAATAAAAAAAGCAAACTACATTCTATTTTAGACAGTGATAAAGTGCTTTAAAAAAAAAAAAAAGGAACAAAGGGGCGCCTGGGTGGCTCAGTGGGTTAAAGCCTCTGCTTTCGGCTTGGGTCGTGATCCCAGGTCCTGGGATCGAGCCCCCACATCGGGCTCTCTGCTCGGTGGGGACCCTGCTTCCTCCTCTCTCTCTGCCTGCTTCTCTGCCTACTTGTGATCTCTGTCTGTCAAATAAATAAATAAAATCTTAAAAAAAAAAAAAAAAAGGAATAAAGCCAGGAAGGAGGAATGATGTTCAGGAATAGGGATGAGGCTTGAAATTTTGGTTAGGATAGTCAGGGAGGGAAAAGTTGAGAAAATGCTTAAAGTTAAAGAGTCAGCCTGGTAGGGATCTGAGGAAGAGTGTTTCAGGCACAAAGAAAAGGCAGTGCAAAGGCCCTGAGGAGGCAACATATCTAGGCTGTTTAAGAGAGTGAGGAGACCAGTGTGGCTTGAGAAGCGTGCTTAAGAGGTAGAGAAAAAGGATACGAGTTCAGAGAGGAAACAGGAGACCCGATTCTGCAGGATCTTACAAACCCTTTGGCTTTTCTGTGGATGTGATGAAAGTTGTGGATAGAAGAGTGAAAAAATCACTTCCCATTATTATTAATATTAAGAGTTTCAAAATTCTGTATGTAGGTAGATTGTGTTATTATGAATTACATTTCAGAATACTAAAAGGTTGTTACAAAATATCTCCTGCTTTAAAAGGGCACATTAGACTTGAGAATCACCTCTCTGACAAGCATGTAAGGTCCGGGCAGCATTCCAGACATCCTCGTCGGGCCAAGCATGCCCCCCGGCAGACCCTGATCTACAAGCTGCGAGCCATGATGTGGAGACAAGCCTCCAGGCCCGCCCCTTGGTTCTTCCTTCTTTTGTGATATCACACGTGTAAACAGTTTTCTGTTCCACCTTCGTCCTGTGCCTGTTTCCAAAAACTGTTGGACTTCTTACAGAAGAAGACATGGACATAAAATGGCCCCAGCGCACCGAGGACCACGTGTGAAGAAGAGGGAGCGATGCCCCCACCAGTGGGGCCCACGGGGAGGGCTGCGTTCTGGGTTATGTCTGCCTGTCGGTGAAGCCGTCCGTGAGTCTGGAAGCCATCTCACCTCCTTGCACTCTCTGCCTCGTATTTCAGGGTGAGAAAACAGGGCGTGTGTGTGTGTGCATGTGTGTCTGCGTGTGTGTCTACACGGGATGGCAAAAGAGAAGGAAGAAGAGTCCAAAATTATAGGAGATAGAGGTATCTGAAAATTTCCATGGAAAACGTTTTGCTTTCAGGATGGTGGACTATGTGTGTCAACTGCTGGTTGGATCAGGCAACTTTCTCGAAGACGGTCTCTGTGGAGCAAACAGACATTCGGACCAACACGCGCGTCCCAGCTCCTGCAATTTGCCATTTCACGTGCGTTATTTCCCTGGGTCTTCAGGATGGCTGGTTGCCAGTTGACTGATGTCTCTGTTTTATAACGTCCAAGACAAAGAACTTCGGTTCTTTCTTTCTCTCACCCCTCCCGACACATCTCAGGTAACTTCTCTGTCTCTCAACATCCACGTCTGTAAACTGGGGATCAGAACTGTACTAGACCCTTGAAGGATTAAATGACACGACGAGAGGAAATGTTACAATCGTAGTTGTCCAAAAATGCGAAGGTGTGGATACACGCGTGCACACAGGCTGCTACGGACTGACTGCGTCACCCCAAATTCCTGTGTTGGGGCCGGGCCCCTCTAGAGTGGTGTTTGGAGGTAGGGCCTGTGGGAGGTGCTCAGGAGGGGGTTAGCTCCCTTTAAGAAAAGACACAGCAGAGCTCACCTCTCTCCGTGTGAAGATCCAGAAAAACCAGCCATCTGCAAACCAGAAAGCAGATCCTCACCAGATGTGAGACCTCCTGGCCCCTGATCTTGGGCTTCCCGGCCTCCAGAACTGGGAGAGTAAATATGTGTCTTTAAGCCCGTCTACAGTATATATAACCGTCTGAACCGATTAAGACACACTCACCTGGGCGCCTGGCTGGCTTTCTCGGTGGAGCCTTTGGGTCTTTGGCTTTCTCGGTGGCTGCCTTTGGGTCAGGTCATGATCTCCGGGTCTGAGGATGGTGCCCCACATCAGGCTCCTTGCTCAGAGGGGACCCTGCTTCTCCCTTTGCCCTTCCCCCCACTTGTGCATGCACACTCTCTCTCAAATAAACAAACAAATAAAATCTTTAAAAAAAAAGAAGACACACTCTCCTACATGTACATACATACACATGGAATGGAGATTGTAACCGTACCTAGGAGGATCAAGTGAGTTAGCAATCATAAAGCAACTAGAATGGGGCCTGGCATGCAGGAAGGTCTTACATAAGTGCCCCATAAAAGTGAAAATGTAGAGAGTCAGGGCAAATGGAAGCTACTGAATCAGTGAAAGTTAGAAATATTTGGCAAGAAATAGATTTGAGTATTTCCAAGTATTGTACAGAAACCGAAAGTAGATTATCAAAGGTACTCAGAACGCTCCTAGCAGAGGCTACTGTTGGCAGCTGCTCAATGGGAAGAACATGAACTGTTTTCCACCACTCGCCTCTGCAACATAGCCGGGCTTCGGCTGGACCCGCTTCTGCAATGTCCGTCTCCGGGTCTGGTAAGACAGGGGAGGCAGGACTGGAGTCACCCAAAGAGCACTGCCCTTCCAATCCCAAATGAACTTAGTAAATGGTAAAGAACGGCCTCTGATATATACATACATATGCACATATATGTATATAGATACGTATATGTACATATACATATAAATTCATTAACATAGAATGTATTATTAGTTTCAGAGGTAGAGGTCAGTGACTCGTCAGTCTTATATAACACCCAGTGCTCACCACATCACATGCCCTCCTTAGTGTCCATCACCCAGTTACCCGTCCCTCCAGCCCCCTCCCCTCCATCAACCCTCAATTTGTTTCCTATGATCAAGAGTCTCTTATCCTTTTCTCCCTCCCTGATTTCATCTTGTTTTATTTTTTCTTCTCTTCCCCATGACCCTCTGTTTTGTTTCTTAAATTCCACATTATCAGTGAGATTAAATGATAATTGTCTTTCTCTGATTGACTTATTTTGCTCAGCATAGTACCCTCTAGTTCCATCCATGTCTTTGCAAATGCCAAGATTTCAGAAAATAGAGAGTTTTAAAATAAATGGGCCTTCTCTAGTATTATCTTTATTAAGGGATAATATAAAAGTATTGATTTTATTAAACTGTTTTTTCTTTAGTAATATTTTCAAATAACTTGTTTTGCAATTTTTTTCTTTGTAGATAAGGTAAACCAGGCAATCTCTTTCCCAAATATCTTAAAGCTCAAATTTAAAGTTGATGAATTGAATGTAAATAAAATAAATTTTTAAAAATTGATAGAGTTTCCCTAGCATAAAATTCTAGGTTATGGCAATCTCCACAAACCAATGACTTATTCATAAAAAAATCTCAGCTATCAATGTAGCAGAACACGTGGAACAAAGAAAGCATGAATAGATCTGTCTGTGCGTCTATGGAAAGTTGTCCATGATACAGTAAATGAAAACGTTTCAGAAAATGTGTAAGTAATGTGGTCCCATCGCTATAAACATATATGTGTCCACGTGCATGTCTCCACGTGCATTAAAAGAAATCCGGAATAGGACACACCAAATCAGAAACAGTGGTTACAGTCAGACATGGGTTAGTGGAAATAGGTACTTTTACTTTTTACTTTATACACTTTCTGTATTGAATTCTTTACAATAAGTATGTATTATTGTATTAATTTTAAAAACATAGTTTTAAAATAAAAATGTACTTAAGCTCCTGATAAACATATTCAAATATACACATCGATATGTGTGTTTTCATCCAGAGCAAATACGTACTGAGCACGTATTATGTGCTCTTGGGGTACATCAGTGAGCAAAGCGGATGAAGACCCCTGCCCCAAAGAGCTTATATTCTAAGCAAAATTAGAGCGGGTCAAGGAGGATCTGGAGAGCAGAGGGTAGTTTTTAATATTAAATAGGGTGGTCAGGGTAGAGCTTATTGATAATCTGACACGTGAGCAAAGCCTTGAAGAAGGTGAATAAATTAGTCACTAGGGTGTGTGAGAAAGGCATTTGGGACAGACGGAATCTAACGTAGGAGTGCGCCTTGCGTCTCCAGGGCAGAGCAAGTAGGCGGGTAGCGAGCCGGCAAGTAGTAGGAGATGGGCCAGGCAGGTAAGAGGGAAGAGAGAAGAGGGGATTTGTGTAGATCTCACGGACCCTGGGGAGGACTTTAGCGTCTACTACGAGCAGAATGGAAGGAGCTGAGGAGGCTGGTGTCTTGGACCAGGTGCTATCAGGAGGTGAGAAAGGGTTGGATCCGGGCTACGTTTTCTAAGCAGATGTAATAAGATTTCTGTATATGTTGGATGTGGGGTACATGAAAAAAAAGAAGTGTCAGGGTTGACTCCAGGGCCATTGTCTGAGCTGCCGTCAGCTGAGAGGCGGAGCCTGGAGGTGCAGGTTATGTGGCGGACATCGGAAACTCAGTCTGGACACATCGGTTTAGAGACGTCTCCAAGTTATCCAAGTGAGGATTTGAAGTGAACAGCTGGCAAGAGGTGTGAGTCCTAGACAGAAGTTTGCGAATCTTCAGCATACAGTTTTTAAAAGAGCTTCAAGGGACGCCTGGGTGGCTCAGTTGGTTGGACGACTGCCTTCGGCTCAGGTCATGATCCCGGAGACCCGGGATCGAGTCCCGCATCAGGCTCCCAGCTCCACGGGGAGTCTGCTTCTCCCTCTGACCTTCTCCTCGCTTGTGCTCTCTCACTGCCTCTCTCTCAAATAAATAAATAAAATCTTTAAAAAAAAAAAAATAAAAGAGCTTCAAGACTGAGCGTCATCATAAAATGCCCCAAACTGGGTGGCTTAAATCAAACAAACAAAAAGTTATCATTGACTCACAGTGTTGGATGATAGGAATAAAAGAGATGATAATAATTTTCACCATTATTATGACTGTCCCAGAAAATAGCATATACCAAACAATAAAGTCTGTGCCCAGAAGGTGACATAAGAGTTTGCCTATGGAGTA
The DNA here is from genome assembly GCA_004024625.1 of Mellivora capensis. Classification (NCBI taxonomy): domain Eukaryota; kingdom Metazoa; phylum Chordata; class Mammalia; order Carnivora; family Mustelidae; genus Mellivora; species Mellivora capensis. The sequence goes on along the minus strand of PISX010007472.1, from coordinate 72,756 downwards.
AATTCCAGTGGGTCAGAGATCAAAATGTTAAAAGTGTAACTCAAATAAATTCTAGAAGAAGAAAACTAGGATTCCTTCCTTTATAACCTGGAAGCAGGAAAAACTTTCTTAATTATGATCCCCATAGCTGACGTAAAAATAACAGGAAAGATAAATTTGACTGCACAATTAAAAAAAATAATTTCATGAAAAAAGCACCGCAACAAAGTCAAAGGAAAAATGGGAAACTGAGAAAAGCTATGTGTGACTTGTGTCACAAAGAAGGATGTGACAATTAGGTTGCTGAATCGGAATTCACTCCCAAATGGCTCAGCTGAAGAGATTTTACTGAAGGGCGTCCACACAGAGCCACGACGAGGGACGTAAGCGCCCAGGGTCAGGCGTCAGGATGTCCTCTGCTTGGCTAGAAAAGAGACAAGGGGAAGAAATAATGTTATCAGAGCCCGCCGGGAGCTGAAATTGGAGCAGGAAGTGTTTGGGAGAGGTTTATCCAGGGAGGGGTAGTCACTGCTGAAGCAGGAAGGGAGAGGGGGACACAGCTCTCCCCAGCCTCTGATCCGCCGGGGGCTCTTGCTGTCCAGATTCCACCAGAAGCTCACCGCAGAGTCAGGGTGACAGAATATGCAAGGGTCAGCCTTCCAGGCACAAAGCAGGACAGTGAGATGGTGGAAAGGTGGAAACTGGTAATCATCAGCTCAGGCTGGAAGCTCTAATTTGAAAAAGGCTGTTAACAATTTGTAAGCAAGGGGCACCTGGGTGGTTCAGTGGGTTAAAACCTCTGCCTTCGGCTCAGGTCATGGTCCCAGGGTCCTGGGATCGAGCCCCGCATCGGGCTCTCTGCTCAGCGGGGAGCCTGCTTTCTCCTCTCTCTCTGACTGCCTCCCTGCCTACTTGTGATCTCTGCCTGTCAAATAAAGAAATAAAATCTTAAAAAAAAAGAAAGAAATGACATTCACATACTATATTTCACCAATCTGACTGACAGAAAATCCAAAAGTTTGACAGCATGCATGGGGGAAGGCTGTAGGAGATACTCCCACACAATGCTGGAGAGGGCAGGGAAGCTGTGCGCTCTTTGCCCGTACACCTTGCCCTACACATCCCTTCCATCTGACTGTTCCTGAGTTTTATCCTTTCTAATCAACTGGTAATAGTAAGAATATGCTTTCCTGAGCTCTGTGAGTCATTAGAGCAAGTCAGTGACCTGAGGGAGGCATCCTGGAAACCCCTGAACCGGTGGTCACCTGACAGAGCCGTGAGGAGACGGGCATCCCGTTTGTGACGTGTCGCTGATGTGCGGGTGGGATTCTGGGACTGGACACGTAACACGTGGGATCCGAGCTGAATCCAGAAGTTAGCGTCAGACCTGTCCGACACCCAGTCGGTGGTGGAGAATCAGATAATTGTTGCCGCTGGAAAAGAGACCATGCATTTGGGGTTGGGGGGAAAGACCCCCAATCACATCCGTGTGATCTATGAGTAACCCTTTGATCTATGAGTAACACTTCCAGGCATCTATCCCAAATAAAAAAGTGTTGCCTTTAAAAGGCAGAATTATTTATAATTACAGAAGATTGAAAATACTAAATCCCTGTCAATAAGGTATTGATCGAATAACTGATGATTCAGTAGTACAAAGGCATGAAGAAAATCTCTGTAAACCATTATGGATTGGCCACCAAGATATATTGTTAAATGTAAAAAGCAAGGTGCAGGAGTGTTTATTTACTATATCGTTATCTTTTGTGTGAGAAAGGGAAAGATATGAATATATAAGGCTTTTTAAAAAATATTTTATTTATTTATTTGACAGACAGAGATCACAAGTAGGCAGAGAGGCAGGCGGGGGAGGGGGGAAGGAAGCAGGCTCCCCACTGAGCAGAGAGCCCGATGTGGGGCTCAATCCCAGGACCCTGGGATCATGACCTGAGCCGAAGGCAGAGGCTTTAACCCACTAGGCCACAGAGGCACCCTGAATATATAGGTATTTGCTTATATTTTTAAAGAATAAAACTTCCAGCTATAAAATAAATAAGTCACGGAGATTGAAAGTACAGCAGAGAGTATATGTTCAATAATAGCACAGTCACATTGGACAGTGGCAGCGGGAGATAATGACCACACTGGTCGTGAGGGGCATGCAGGCATGTATAGAACTGACCAACCACTATGTTGTAAAACTGAAATTAATATAACATTGTATGTCAGCTATATGTTAATTTTTTAAAAGTTTTAAAAAGTGTCCAAAAGCTAATAAAAAGATGATTTCCAATAAGACAGAGGGAGAAACGGGAGAAAACAGAAGGAAGCAAGCTTTCTGGAAAAGTCCTTATTGCATGATTTTGACTTTGAAACTAAGTATATACTTTATAAAACTGAAGAGAATTAACTCAAAAGAAAAATATCAACCCATAAAAACTGAAAAAAACAAATATCAACTATTAATATAAGTGGGGTTGGCAGTGTGGGGTCTGGGTGACTCATTCAGTTAAGTCAGGCTCTTGGCTGCCAGGAAGATGGTGGAATAGGAGGACCCTGGGTTCACCTCTTGCCACGTGGCCCTCTAGAGAACACCCACATTGGCATAAATAACCCAGAAACTTACCCGCCGACTGGCAGGACAGGCTCTCCACAGCCCAACATAGACAAGAGGCCACCGTCAAGTGGACCCGCCCCTTCCGATTGCTCTTGGTGGGGTCCCATCAAAGCAGTGCCACAAACCTGGCAGTGTGCCAGCAGGGCAGTCAAGGGCCAGCACCACTCCAAAGTGAGTCCTGCTCCAGAGAGAGGAAGATAACCACACACCAGTCTGACTGGGACCCCAGCAGTGGGCTGAGGGCAGGCAGCTGGCCTGACTGCAGGTCCAGCCCACCAAAAAAAAAGCTTCTCAGGGGACAACACAGGGAAAGTGCCCTGAAGTTTGGTGCTACCTCATCTTTGGCAAACAGCTGGTCTTAGTCTACTCAAGCCCAGTGTTGCCCCGGATTGGCCCACTAACACCACAGGCACCAGACTCAGCCCACAATAGGCAGAGAACCGTCGCAGGCTGGACTGAAGGCAAACACAGTTCCACCACAATGGAAGGACACCCCTGTAGCAACACACATAGAAGACAGCACTGAAGCATCATTCTTTGGTCAAAAGCAGACATTGTACTGTGGGGCACGACAGGATCTCTTCTTCATAAAGTCACTGCTTTCAAGTGTGGGAAACATAGCTGACATTTCTAACATGTAGAAACAACACAGAGTAGACAAAATGAGGAGACAGAGGAATATGTCCCAAATGAAAGAGTGGAACAAAATCATAGCAAGAGATCTAAGCCAAGTGAAGATAAGTAATATGTCTGATAACAAAAATTTTTTTAAAGATTTTATTTATTTATTTGACAGACAGAGATTACAAGTAGGCAAGAGAGGCAGGCAGGGAGAGAGAGGAGGAAGCAGGCTCTCCGCGGAGCAGAGAGCCCGATGTGGGGCTCGATCCCAGGACCCTGGGATCATGACCTGAGCCGAAAGCAGAGGCTTTAACCCACTGAGCCACCCAGGCGCCCCAACAAAATTTTTTGATAGCAAATTTAAAGTAATGCTCATAAAGATACTCACTAGAATTGAGAAAGGAGTGCAGAACCTCCATGAGACCCTCCACTAAGAGATAGGAGACTTAAAAGAGAACCATGTAGAGATACTGAATCACTAAATGAAAATAAAAATAGACCACTTGGAATAAATAGCAAACAAGAGGAAGTGGAAGAATGGATCAGCAACCTGGAGGACAGAGTAATGGAAAGTAGTCAAGCAGGTGAGAGGGTAAAAAAACATGCAAAATGAGAATAGACCCAGGGAACTCAGAGACACTGTCAGGCATAAGAGTCACATGATAGGGATCCCAGAAGGAGATGAGAAAGAAAAAGGAATAGAAAATTTCTTTTGGACTCATAGCTGAAAACTTCCTGAATCTGGGGAAGGAAAGAGAAATCCAGATCCAGGAGGCACAGAGATCTCCTAACAAAACCAACCCAAAGAGCTCTGCACCAAGACACAAAGTAAATAAGATGGCCAAAAGTAGTGATAGAGATAATTTTAAAAGCAGCAAGAGAAAGGAAAGCAGTTACATACAAAGGAAACCCCATAAGGCTTTCGGTGGGTTTTTCAGCAGAAACTTTGCAGGCTAGAAGAGAGAAGGAAGATATATTCAAACTGCTAAAAAGAAAAAATCTCCAGCCAAGAATAGGCTTTCATCAGAATAGAAGGAGAGAGAGAGATTCCCAGAAAAACAAAAGTTAAAGGAATTCATGATCAGGAGGGAAAATAGCCATGTCCCCATCACACATGATATAATCAGCCTGTGAGTCCCAAATTTGCAGTCCAGCTGCCCCCCCTGCCCGAGTCACCATGCACCACCTGCCACCTGCTCAATGCCAACACACCTTCACCTCAGATTGCCAAGGACTCAAACTGATACTCTTCCCCTCAAATGCCAGCTCCTGTGCTCAAGTTTGTGCACAAAAGGGGGCATAATTATAACAGCAGAATGACAGAACCCAAACAGTAACACTAATTCTGTGGAATATACAATGGATAAAAGGAGTGTGCTAGGTTGAGAACATCTCCAACAAGCCAACATCAAAGAATAAAACATACAGCATGATTCTGGTTACTAAAAGAAACAAATCCAGGAAAAATAAAACAGGATGAAATCAGAGTGGGAGGCAAACCGTAAGAGACTCTTAATCATAGGAAACCAACTGGGGGTTGCTGGAGGGGAGAAGGGTGGGGGGATAGGATAACTGGGTGATAGACACTAAGGAGGGCATGTGATGCAATGAGCACTGGGTATTATATAAGACTGATGAGTCACTGAACTCTACCTCTGAAACTAATAATACACTATACGTTAGTTAATTTAATTTAAATTTTAAAAAAAGAGCCCCCTCTCCCCCCCAAAAAAGCAACTGACTCTCGATTTCTGCTCAGGTCATGATCTCAGGGTCATGAGACTGAGCTCTGCATTGGGCTCCAGGCTCAGCACGGAGTCTGCTTGGGATTCTCTCTTCCGCTCTCCCTTCACCTCTGCCCCTCGCCCCACCCCCAGAAGCACGTGCAACCTCTCTCTTATATAATACATACTATTACATATTATATATAATATATTATTATATATTATTGTATATATGGAATATACAATAAAATGTATTTTATTAAAAAATAAATAAATAAAAAATTTTAAAATAAAAAATAAACGGAGTTGGCAGTGTAAGAACATCATTCATTTCCTACTGCTGCGTAACAGGCTGCCACGAATTCAGCGATTCAAAACAACACGCACGTACCATCTCACAGTTTAGGGAGAACTCCAGGCTCAGAAGGCCGAAGTCAAGGTGTTGGCCAGGGTAGGCCCTTACCTGGGAGCCCTGGGGGAGAATCTGCTTCCAGGCAGGTCCAGCCATTGGCAGAACTCAGTCCCTTCTGTCTGTGGGACTGAGGGCCCCACTTTCTCGCAGGTAGCTGATAAAACTGGGAAAATATAAATACAATTTAAAATGATTAAAAAGTATAAATACTGATGATTTTTCCTCCAGGGCTCCAGCTACTGAAGAAAACACCTGCCAGTCCCACTTGATAACCTGACTTCTGAAGGATGATCGCTGGAATTTTCTGACACTTAAGCAGACACTAAAGGAGTCACCTTAGTCATCAAAAAGGTAATTGCAAAGGGCATTGTTGCCTGAAATTTTTCTATAGAATTGCCTGAAAGTTGAAATAAGGCAGAATTTCTTAAAATGTTAGGTCGTCTCAAACCTAAACAGAATGGCCTGATAACATGCAATACATAATTATCAAAGACGAAGAGGGGGGAACACAGGAAGTGAGAGAAGAGACTGCAAGAGGAGGGACTGTTTTGCTAGTTTTGAAAGTCAAGCTTTTCCCCCCTTCCTTGGCTGTTGATGTAGGCTTGTTGATGGGGGCCACTCCCTGCTCCTAGCGGCCACCTGCAACCTCCGTTTTTGGCCTTTAACACCTCAGAGTCAGCGCGGCGTGTCAAGTCCTCTCGCGGACTCGGTCCCCCCAGCTTCCAGTTAGCCCCTTTCAGCCAGATGGAGCCCCCTGCTCTGCAGCGCTGCTGTGATTTGGTCAGGTCCACCCAGCTAACAGCCTGTTGGACAGTCAGCCGCGTCCTGTAACCTGGTCACAGGGGCGACGTCTCATCATATTCCCAGGTTTGGGGATTAGGACCAGACATCTTTAGAAGGCCACTTCGAATTCTGTCACACCATAGTGAAAAAATCCCAGGTGAGTTTGAAATATAGTGTGTGTGTTTTTTTTTAAAGATTTTATTTATTTATTTGACAGAGAGAGATCACAAGTAGGCAGAGAGGCAGGCAGAGAGAGAGGAGGAAGCAGGCTCCCCGCTGAGCAGAAAGCCTGATTGGGGGGGGGGAGGCATGTGGGGCCCAATGTGCCTGATGTGGGGCTTAATCCCAGGACCCTGAGATCATGACCTGAGCTGAAGGCAGAGGCTTCACCCACTGAGCCACCCAGGTATTCCTGAAATATAGTGTTTTAACTGTAGTTCTCCAGTGGGATATGTTCTAAAGAGAAAAAGAACCTGGGAAAATCTTCATCTTATCCAGTCACTTTATATTCTCTATAGTTTGAAACAATTACAGATACTATGTAGGAAAAAGCAAATAAATAATTGTGTTTATGTTGTGGGAGTTGAGATTTTTCATGGTGAAAAAGGAGATCATGTATATTGAGGAGGGTAAGCAAAATCCTTGCAGAAAGTAATTTGCACTGGAAACGTTAGTATGATTGCACGATTTTTTTCCTCTTACAAAGTCTGTGTTTTCCTAACTCTAACCACTCTAAAAGCCAAAGAGGGGTGCGTGGGAGGCTCAGTCGTTCTAAGTATCACCTTTGGTTCAAGTCATGATCCCAGGGTTCTGGGATCGAGCCCCGCATCAGGATCCCTCCTCAACGGGAAGCCAGCTTCTCCCTCTCCCACTCCTCCTGCTTGTGTTCCCTCTCTCGCTGTCTCTCTCTGTCAAATAAATTTTAGAAAATCTTAAAAAATAATTTAAAAAAAAGGCAGAGAAAACGACAACCCAGAAGCAATGAGCCCCTTAGCAACCAGATATGGGCTCAAAATACCATTTTTCTCCTTGCAGAAATGGTTTCTTACTGTGCTAGACTTGAAACCATATAAAATGGGTCTAGAACATCTTGTATCAGCAAAGAAGAGAGATTTCAAAGATGAATGAAGTCATTTCAAAAAGACACAAGCGCCAAAGGAAAGGGACAATTTGAGCAACAAAAAGAGTAACTGTCGTGGGCAGGAACAAAGCCAATAAACAAAAATCTTTGCTTTTGTAGTTAAATTCAGTGGTCGCCGCTGGGGACTGCTAAGCAACCAACTAATTTCTCTGGAATATTAATACATAAAAGGAAGGAATCAAACATTTGTTCCATCTTTTATATAAGAATTGCATGTCAGTGTAACCTAAAAGTAAATGAAAAAAATGTTCTTTTAGAAGAATTCCAGCAAGCGAATGCAGAAGAAGGAATAGAATTTTAAAATCACCACTTTGCAACTGTTGATGAAAGCATGGTTGTAGGCGACAATCATCAAAGCTAAAATCATTAGGCGAGTGGTCACTGCACCAATCTTTTAATATCCCATAAAGTGGGACGCATACAGAGCCATTTAGGAAGTATTTTTGCATAAGTCTTATGATGCGGGTAGACACTAAGCAGGAAAAACAAGAAAATTGCTGCTAAGCTTCAAGCAGTAATTACTGATTGAGCTGACGACCCGCTGAGATAAAGATCCAGTGGAACAAGAGACAAAGCCAGGAACGCTCCTAACACTTACCTTCCTACCTTGTGATTATACCACGAACAGTCTTTTCACTGCTTATTGTCAGTTTGCTGTCACGCCGCTTTCAGGGAGCCTCTTAGTGATTGGCTTGGGCCAGCGACGAAATGCAATCCAGAGTACGGGGAAGGGAGGTATCCTGTTCGGATTGAAACGCGAGTCCTTGGAAACCAGGACACTGCAAGGTATAGAAAATCAGTACTTTTCAATGAAATTCTGAACCAGCCAAGAAGGCAAAGACAGATATTTTCTTCTATATACTTTAATTTGTTCGGCTTTACAAGCAAGACCTTTCAGTGTTGCAAACATTTTAAATGCATACCTTTCTGTCCTTATTCCCACTGTTACTTTACGTGTCTCTGTCTCCCTCTGAAGGAGGGCTTGCAGTATAAAGGGCAGTCCACCGTTTGGGACCCCAGAGAGCTGGGTTCCCATCCTGCCTCAGCCCCTGCCTCAGCCCCAGCCTGACGCCGCGGTGGGATGGTGAGGAACCGTCAGACCAGACACTAGGAAGAGGAGAGGTCGGCGGTAAGACTCCCAGAGCTGACAGCCACGGAGACCTCCGGGTGGACTGAAGAAGCGCCCACAAGTCTGCGTAGGAGGACCAGGAGCTCCTTCCTCCCGGCCAGTGGAGGGGAAGTCAGAGATCAGGATGGTTAGAGGAAAAGCCGGGAGGGGCGGGAGCTGGGAGGACCCTTCCAGGGTCCGGCCATAAGAGACGATTAAGAACTACAGGATGAAAGGCAGTAGGGTCCCTTCCTGCTAACTGTCATGCCCTGGCCAACTTAATTTTCCGTTGCTTTGTGTCCCCTCAGAAGGGGAAGAAAAGGAACGGAGGCTAGAGCCAGGAAGCTGTATCCTTCAGGAGAGCAAAGAGCAGGTTTTGGTCATCTTAAACTCTAAACTGTGTTTGCTATCTGGGGCACCTTTTAAAAATTTCTTTTACTTTCCCTTGGTTCATTTGGGGATATTCTTTGGAAAATACCCATGAGACCTTTTTCTATTAAGAAAGTTGGAAAAAAGACATTTTCTCTCCGACAGGCCAGGGGAGCAGAGGGCCCCTAGTGGCCCACGTCGGAGCTGCAGCAGCCCCCGCAGGCCAGTGTGAAGGAGAGGTTGGAGGGGCAGTTAGGGACGGAGCCTGGGAGGAAGGGAAGGAGGAAAGAATAGAAAAGAGAAGAAAAGAGTGAAGAAATGCCAATACAGGATTATAAAACATATGGTATATTCAGTAGTTACTTTTAGCAAATACTTATAATAATTTTATCAATACAATGTCATAATTTGTTTCTGGACAGAAAAATTAACACATTAAAATTTTTTTAAAAGATTTTATTTATTTGACAGACAGAGATCACAAGTAGGCAGAGAGGCAGGCAGAGAGAGAGGAGGAAGCAGGCTCCCTGCTGAGCAGAGAGCCCGATGCGGGGCTCGATCCCAGGACCCTGGGATCATGGCCTGAGCCGAAGGCAGAGGCTTACCCCACGGAGCCACCCAGGTACCCCGACATTAAAATATTTTTGATATAAAGGTTAGAATCCTTATAGAAAAATAATATCGTTGAAAGAATTGTTCAGTTACTGTCGGAAGGATGGTCCTATGTTATCCATAAGCTACAGACTTGATTGAATTTAAAACGTTCCATCACAAGTGGCAGTGTTCTACTGTGTAATTCAGCTAACCACAAAAATTTATTAAAAGATAAATTTTACCAGTGGGGTAGACAGATAATGAGACATAAATTTAAGGTTGAATTGTTACTATTTTCTTTTTCCAGTCCTCTCTCAGGGTATCTTTGTCACTTATAATTTTATCTGGTGATAATATAAAAGTTTTAATTGAAGGCCCTTTGTTAAAGGGCGTCCCCATCAGATGGCCGCCCCTCATTCCTCCCTCATAGTAAATTCTGCAGAGGCAAACATGAGACTCCCCAATTTTAGTACCTATTAAGATTACATGGAGAGCTTTGAAAAAAATTCAGATTCCCGAGCCCCTTCCAATGCCTACTAAAGTCCCAACATTTCAGGGGGGTGATCTCAGCCTAACATCTGGAACTATGGCCCTGCACTCTTCCACACTGCTTGTGAAGGGGATATTTGCGAGCCACTGAAAATCAATCTGGTAATACCTATTAAATTGTAATAAATATATGCCCTTTGACCCAGAAATCCTACTCCTAGGGACCTATCCCATAGAATTAAAAGCACCAGTACAGAAGAATGTATGTATGCAAGAAAGTTTATTGCAACATTATTTTTTGTGGCAAAAAATATATAAGCAAAGTAAATACCCATTCATGGAAGAAAGGTCGCATAAACTAGAGTAGCTGTACTATGGGTTATATTATTAACTAGTAAAGAGCTAAAGTGACATCAACTGATCTGGAGGGATTTTCACTATCGTTAACAAATACTGCAATAAGTGAGTATATATGAGCACAGACGTGTATGAAGCCATAATTGTCAGAAGTATGCGAAATAGACAATGACCAATTTCTCCATACCACCAGGGAGAAATGTATGGGAAATGCCAACCAGTGTGCAATTGTTCCTTTTGGGAGGAAGGGATAGGCACAGGGAGAGGGCAAGAGGATGTAACAGAAAAAAAAATAAGATTATAGAAATATGGGGCTCATAGGGACATGGGGAGCTCAGTTGTTAAACGTCTGCATTCAGCTCAGGTCGTGATCCCAGGGCCCTGGCATTGAGCCCCCACATCAGGCTCCCTGCTCTGCGGGAAGCCTGCTTCTCCCTCTCCCACTGCCCCTGTTTGTGTTCCCCCTCTAGCTGTGTCTCTCTCTGTCAAATAAATAAAATCTTTTTTTAAAAAAAGAAGATTTTTAAAATCTAAATTAAAAACAGAAATATATGTATGTATATGTGTAAGAAATGAAAATATATAATTTACATATGCTATATCGAATATATAAAATATATTAAAACAATAAAACTGTAGTGGTAGAGTGGCAGTTGAGAATGTATACTATAAAATTCTGTGTTATTACAGTAAATCCATAAAAATTAAGTATGCACATCCAAAGTTCTAGAAGGTGACAAAAACAAATGAAAACTGATGTGAGTTTTTATGAGACCAAGGGTAAGTTTCTTCTTAAACTTGTTACTTAATACAGAATATGTAGGGGCACCTGGGTGGCTCAATGGGTTAAAGCCTCTGCTTTCGGCTCAGGCTCAGGTCATGATCCCAGGGTCCTGGGATCAAGCCCCCTATTGGGCTCTCTGCTCCGCGGGGAGCCTGCTTCCTCCTCTCTCTGCCTGCCTCTCTGCCTACTTGTGATCTTTGTCTGTCGAATAAATAAATAAAATCTAAAAAATAAAAAAAATACAGAATATGTAATTACGTAGTTTTTTTGGGTTTTAAGAGAAAGAAAAAAGAAACTCCTGCTCCGACATGAGAGGAAGGGATTGCTTCCCTTACACGGTGCAGCGAAGAGACCTTAGCCTTTGCAGCCAGACATGCTTGACCTTGACTTTCCATCTATCACTTAGGAGTCTTGTGATCTTAAGTAAGACACTTGACTTCTCTCAGCTCTGGTTTCTTTAACTATAAAGTGGGGATAATAATTGTACCTACCTCAAGGGTAAAAAGGCTTCATATAGTCCCTGCCACAGAGCAAACTTAAAAAAAAAAAAAGTACCTTTGTGGTCGATTAATTTATTGCAATATTAATTGGAATTTTGTTTTTCTTTTTACTGCTGTGGAATTTCCAAGAGAAAAAGCTATCTGTGCTGTGCTCTCCGTATTTCGCTCCCTGGTTCCAAAAGGGCTTCTTGTTCATGGGAGATTTGCATGGTTTGGAGGGATGGGACACGGGGAGGGGAGGGGAAGTGGGGGACAGCCAAAAACAGAGACACTGAGATTTCTCCAAAGTGAGAAAGATAAGGAGAATCAGGGGAACCAGGATTGGCAGAGACCTCCCTTCCCACCCTCCTGCATACATCCCAAAGCCTGTGAGAGGGCGGGATCCCCAGCGATGGGACTCTCCGGAGGCTGAGCACGGGCAGCAGAGCCTCTGTGCTTGAGGAAGCCTGCAGGCTGGGGCTGCGGACATCTCACGTCTCGGACATCTCGGGGGCAGGCATGTGGGCCAAGACCGGACAGGCCTCCTCAGTATTTTTCCCTGCATGAGATCTAGAAGCCTGAGATCCTTGCATTATCCTAACAATAGGGTGGAGTGCAGGGGGCTGAGGAGTCCCTATTCTACTTGGCCGAAGACCTGAGCTGAATTTAAAGAAAATATGTAGGCTGTATCTTGTGTACTTGCAAATATCTTCCATATTTTCAGTCTTTTTCTTATTTGCTTTATTTCTGTGTGATAGTGGAGTTGAATGCTCAGCTTCCTCATCTGTAGAATGGGCAGAGCGGCGGCACGCGGGGGTCCAGGGGGAGTGTGTCCGCGGCACTGCCTATAACCACTGTGACCACTGCTCCTGCCCCTTGATCACTCCCTTGGGCATTCGCAGCTCTTGGCCTCTGAGCACGAAGTTTTAGCCCTCGGAGTCGTCTTTCCCTTCTGCTGTTTGAGTCCTACTGCAGCATGCAGTCCTGACGTAAGCACCTCCCGTTGTGTCTTCCCTGACCACCAGGCAACATTCCCATCTCTGGACTCCCAAGGCATTTACTGATCCCGCTCGGTGCTCCTTCCACTCACCTGGCACACCCTGTCGCACTCTGAGTGGCGGGCCCCAGAGCTCAAGAAGACAGAGCTCCCGCGGCAGACCGTGCCCATGTCTGTCTTTCTGCCCCCAGAGTGGTCAGGGTTGCATTTACCACAAAGAACGTGTGCCCATGAGCTCTCTGTCCGCTTCCCACGCTCAGTAGCCTGGGCCCGGGCTCCAGCTGGGCCCAGTGGCTTCGTGGTTCCCGCAGGAAGCACTGAGCCATCCCAGAACAGTAAGATCTCCTGCAGGACGGGAGTGCTTCCAGCTCCTTGAGGTCGGGGACCAGGAGCCTCCGGAAACCTCCCGGCAGCATGTGCTGTGTCTTCCCGAGGCCCCAGAACCGCTGTTGGGCATCACCACCTGGTCCCGGAGGGCGGCCGGGAGGCCTGCCCTTGGTCTCATGCGACGTGGCTGCCTCCTGCGCTGGTGGTGTGAGGGAGAGAGCCCGGGTCTCCTTTATGAGAGGTGTCCGTGTCCCTAATCCACCGTCTGCTTCCCACGGTCAGAAGTGACTCTCCTACCCCCGCGTTGGCTGGGACGTGCCTGGGAGGCCGGAGACCCAAGATGGACGCGCCCCTGACCAAGTGTGCCCTTGGTCGAGCAATGCCCCCTTCCCCTTTCCTACACACCTGGACTCCCGCTGTCATTATGGCTGAAGCGGCTCTTTCCCGGCATTGGGATGCCGTCGCCGGCCTCTCGTCCGGATCCAGCACAAACCAGGCTCGTCCGCTCCGGAGGACACAGAGTATCACAACGTCTGCAAGATGCTGACTGAGGGCCGGGCCGCGGGCACAGAGGAGACCCGGGCGTTCGGGGAGAGGCGCCTCCTCAGCCCCCACTCTCTGCTCTGCCCCTGAGCGGCTTCACCGCGACTCGAGCACTTCTAGTCAGGACGAAGAGCTACAGTCACCGGGATTTCTAGAATCCTGTCAGGGCCACGTGACGGCCACGTGACAATCCCTTGCCTCCTCCCGCGGTTGCCTCAGCACCAGAGGAGCGTGCGGACGCGTTAGTCCCTGCGGCGACTGGTGTGTGCGAAGGGCCGCGCGGGGGGCTGAGGGACGTCGCTCGCTCTGCAGCATCATTATCGCCTTCGCTGCTAGGTCCAGGCCGAAAACCCTCGAGCCGCCGGCGGGTCGACGCTCCGCCGCGCGCTCCCCACGGTCCCCCAGGTCTCGGCGTCACTCTCCCGGGAGTCCGCCTCGTGCAGCTCCCGAGGTCTTGGCTCTGTTTGGGGCGGAGGTTTCCACAGCCCGTCCCTTCCGGGCCGACCCAGCCGGTCGCGGGCGCCAGCGGCCTCGCTGGCTCCGGCTGCCGCGGCTCCACCCGCCGGGGCTCGCGTGAGCCGCGCTTCACGGGAGACGGAGAGGAAAGGGAGAGAGCGAGCGGGGGCGGACAAGGAAGAGGCGGGGGAGCGACGTGCGGCGGAGACCGGGCAGGTTCCTCCCCTGCGCCTGCGGCGGGAAGCGTTCGTCGGCCGGACCCGTTGGCTCCTCAGGAAAAGCCGCTGTTTGCTCGGGGCGGAAATACCGAGGCCAGCATCGCCCGCGCCTCGCTCTTTGCTCCGAGCCCGTGACCAACGCGCCCCCCCGCAGCCCCGGAGCGTTTGCAGCGGCGGACTTTGGTCTCGTCCTTGTCGCGATTATTTCCAAGTCTCTGTCTCGAGGACGACTTCGGAGGCGGTCAGCTCTGCGCTTCTCTCTGCCCCTGGCCGGCGGGTGCGCGCAGCCCCTCTCCCTTCCCGCCCTGTCCTCTTCCTCGCCTCCCCTGCGAGCTCCTCCGGTCGAGGTCTCCCCTTCCCTCCTGCTGCCCCGCGCCTCCATTTTACGGGAAAACTTGAGCATGAGGGGCCGCGGATAAGTGCCTCAAGGAGATGTGGAAAATAGGTTCTTGTTTCCACTGAGCTCTTTGACGGTGAGGAGACTTCTCGAGCGTTTCCGAGTTCTGAGGAACTTGATCTGATGATGCACAGGACAAGGAACCAGGGCGCTCAGCTCAGGGGCCAAGTTCGGCCTTTGCTTCTCCGTGACCCAGACTCTGCCTTGAGTGCTGGGTCCCCTTTCCCTCCCTACGCATCTCACTCTTCGACTCCGTTCTTTGTCACATCACCTTTCTGTGGACGGGGCCCTGCCTTCCTCTCTTACTGCTGTGGAGCCTCAGCCCTGCTCTTGCTCCGCAGACCTGTGACTGGGTCCCCCGCCTGGATCGCCCTACCCGTGTGCGCCTCCCAGACCAGCAGGAGTTCCTCTCCTTGTCTACTGCTGGATTTCTCCGGGGGGAGGGGGGTGTCCCTGTCTCCGCGGCTTCTTCCCACCAGCTAGCGCTGGAATCCATCCCAACCCCTGCCCTGACCCTGGGAGTGCAGCCAGTCTCCAGCTCGCCCTTCCTATCAATGCCCAAACCCGGATCCCCTGTCCATTCCCTCGCATGGTCTGTTGAATGACGACTGTGTCATTCACATCCCAAACACGCTCTGAGCACAGAAACGTGAGTAAGACGAAGGCCTCTGCCCTTGAAGAGCTCAAAATTGAGGAGTCGTGATCACAGCTTCAACTCCGTGGGTGAACCAGCGAGGCACTGGAAGTTACTTTGAATGGGGAGCAAGAGGACCAGGAGGGTCATAAATGCATCTGAGGACGCGGGAAGGAGAGATTGTGCCTGAGAGTGACATAGGTTACGTAGGGACAGCCCGGTAGAGCGTGGTTTGGTTCGGTGTGGCTCACCGGGAAGGTGGAACCCCATGGTTAAGATGCAATTATTTTATCACTCATTCTTCCTGTTGAGACTCACGGGAAATGGAACAGAGCAGAACATTTCCAGCGCTGGGTCGTTTCCTCTGTTTACGTAGACCCAGCCCCAGGGCTCCCATACCTGCGTCAAGGGCACTCTTCACCATGGGGGGTCTGAAAGGTGAGCTAGGCTGACTCTCCCTGACACTTAGAAGCTTCCTGGGGCCCACTCCTCCCCCGTCGGAGTTTGGCCCCGGGAAAGTGAACCCAAATGTTAAGGACTTCCAAATTATGCTGTTTTATTAGAAATGTGGTTTCATTATTGAGATCTTAAAATAATTGTCAGAAATCTCTCCTTTGAAATGTTCTAAAATCATCTATCCTAATGAGATTAAACTTTATTAACTGCTAACCTGTAGCATGATCAACCAAACAAAATCCCTAATGGTTTTTTAATAAGAATGAGGTATGTTGGGGCGCCTGGGTGGCTCAGCTGTTAAAGTCTGCCTTCAGCTCAGGTCATGATCCCAGGGTCCTGGGATCAAGCCCCACATCGGGCTCCCTGCTCAGCGGAAAGCCTGCTTCTCCCCCTCCCACTCCCCCTACTTGTATTTCCTCTCTCACAGTCTCTCTGTCAAATAAATAAAATCTTTTAAAAAAAGAAAAGAATGAGGTATGTTAATATGGTCTAGCCTCCTCCCAAACTCCCAAACGTAGTTTCCCTAAGAATCACACCGGTCCTTCTTCCCTTCTCCATGAGGGGTTCATAGCTTCTTTTGTTGGTCCACTTTCACACGACAATCCTGTAGCCATTCCAGTCTGGTCAGCGGCCCCTTTCTCCGTATTTTCGTGTCGCTTCACGTGTGTGTCTATTAGCATTAGGAACACTTCTTATGTGTCTGTCCTCTAGGTGTAGAATTAAGTTCCTAAGGATGTGTACCCTGTCTTACTCGTCTTTTGTTCCTCAGGACCTAGAAAGGGCCGGTGCACGGTTGGCTCTCATAAATGCTCATGAATCCGTGAATAAGTCCAGGCACTGGCCTAAACTTAAAAAACAAAAAAATTTTTTTGAATATTTAATTTATTTATTTATTTGACAGAGAGAGAGAAAGAGAGAGAGATCACAAGTAGGCAGAGAGGCAAGCAGAGAGAGAGGGGGAGAAGCAGGCTCCCTGACTTGGGGCTCGATCCCAGGACCCTGAGATCATGACCTGAGCCGAAGGCAGAGGGTTAACCCACTGAGCCACCCAGGTGCCCCAAAAAGTATTTTTAAATGCCTTGCCAAAAGACATTGAGGAGCTCTGTTAAGATATAAATTTATAATTAAATAGTAGAGACATGCAAATCCCTAGTACTAAATCACCAGTGCACTTGTTTAAATTAGTTTATGAGAGAACTTTGTTCGTTACCTAATAAGTACTGAGATAATGGGGCATAGAGAAAATGAGTTTTTTTTTTTTTTTTAAAGATTTTATTTATTTATTTGTCAGAGAGAGAGAGCAAGCGAGCACAGGCAGACAGAGTGGCAGGAGGAGGCAGAGGAAGAAGCAGGCTCCCTGCCGAGCAAGGAGCCCGATGTGGGACTCGATCCCAGGACGCTGGGATCATGACCTGAGCCGAAGGCAGCTGCTTAACCAACTGAGCCACCCAGGCATCCCGAGAAAATGAGTTTTAACTGACAAAGGTAGGAAACAAAGAAGCAAGGTTTGCGAACTGGAGCCCGGGACAGCAGACTTCTGTAAGGTTGCACAACGACCAGATCTGCATCAGGAAGACAGGGAGAGCGGGAAGGGACTCAGGGCTCACAGGGGCTGATATTAACAGAAGAAGAAAGGAGGACGGAGGTCATGATGAAACCAGGGACAAAGCTTGCTTAATACATTCCTGAAAATCCACATGAGCTTTCTTGACTGATTTATTCAACAAATACCCATTGAAGATTTAGCAAATGCCAGACACTGTGCTAGGAATTGGGGAATATCAACCCACAGCCTCTCACACACAGGTTATTATTTTTTAAACATATAATGTATTATTTGCCCCAGGGGTACAGGTCTGTGAATCATCAGTCTTACGCAATTCACAGTGCTCACCATAGCACATGCCCTCCCCAGTGTCCATCACCCAGCCACCTTCTTCATACCCCACTCCTGCAGCAACCCTCAGTTTGTTTCCTGAGTTTAAGTCTCTTTGGTTTGTTTCCCTTCCGATACCACCTTGTTTCACTTTTTCTTTCCTTACCCCCCATGATCCCCTGCCGTGGGATCAAATTCCTCTCAAATTCCTCATATCAGGGAGATCATATGATAATTGTCTTTCTCTGACTGACTTATTTCACTCAGCAAAATACCCTCTAGTTCCATCCACGTCATTGCAAAAGGCAAGATTTCGTTTCTGTTGATGGCTGCATAGTATTCCATCGTGTATATATACCACATCTTCTTTATCCATTCATCTGTTGATGGACATCTAGGCTCTTTCCATAGTTTGGCTATTGTAGACATTGCTGCTATAGACATTCGGGTGCACGTGCCCCTTCAGATCACTACGTTTGTATCTTTAGGGTAAATACCCAGTAGTGCAATTGCTGGGTCATAGCGTAGTTCTATTTTCAACTTTTTGAGGACCCTCCATGCTGTTCTCCAGAGTGGCTGCACCAGCTTGCATTCCCACCAACAGTGTAGGAGGGTTCCCCTTTCTCCTCAACCTTGCCAACATCTGTTGTTTCCTGACTGGTTAATTTTCGCCGTTGACTGGTCACACACAGGTTCTTGATGTGTGTTACCTGGACCAGTAACATCTGTATCACTGTGGAACTTACTAGAAATGCCAATTATCAGCGCTCCCAGGACAGAGTGATTCTGGGGGTGGGGTCCGGCAGTCTGTCGTAATAAACCCTCTAAGTAATTCTTGCACATCAACATTTGAAAATCACTGGCTTATAGTATTTTGAGAGAAACAAGGAGACAATAACTATATGATGGGAGAAGAACTTTGATGATGCTGGAGAGAAGGTTACCTGATGATGATGTAGCACTGAAGAGGCATTTCATACTGACACGGGACGTGAGGAGGGAATGGTGAGGAAGATTTTCTCAAAGACAGAACACTGGGGCCTGCTTCTGAGGGAATATACGAGTGAGCCCGTTGGAGCGGGATGAGGGACATTCTCAGCCTAGGAGGCGTTCGTGCAAAGGCCCAGAGGTGGGAAAGAGAGAGAAGGAGAATGAGAGAGAGGCAGAAGGGGAGGGGAAGGAAGAGACGGAGGTGCCATTCATCGATGCCCATGAAAAGCCAATTCTTACCTACATTTTTGAACTGTTTGTAGACTGCTCCTTTCAAACTCCTGAGCTGAAAGCTGTCTTCCGTGCGGACTCTGCTCCCCTCACAGCCCGGGTGAGCTGGGCAGCTCATTCTTCTTGACCCCACGTACCTCCAAGGTGGCAGTGGGCTTCCGTCTCCTCACTCCACGCTGATGCTTCAGGAACACTGTTTTCCCGACTCTACCTAAAACCCCCGTCCTCTGAGGCCAAATCGCCCCACTTCACCATTCTCTCGCCGTCCTTCTCTCTGTCCCCCTCAGGCCTGTCTGACGGCTTCGGGAACGGGCCTTCTGTTGCCTTTCTCTGCTGCCCCCGCCGCTCCCGGGGGACTTGGAGGTTCCGCAGGTGGCCCTCCGGTCCTCGGGGGCAGCGGGCCGTCCCAGCCCCTTTGATGAGTTAGCGGGCCCTGCTCACGGGCTGGCGGGACAAGCGTCGTGCTCTGCGCAGTCACACCAGGTCACTCACGGTCGCTTCCGGCTGCCTCCCAGACCCTGGTGTTTGCACGTGAGAGAAGAGTTTGTGCGGACTTGAATTCACGTTAAGAATGGAATGAACTGGGACGCCTGGGTGGCTCAGTTGGTTGAGCGGCTGCCTTCGGCTCAGGTCATGATCCCAGCGTCCTGGGATCGAGTCCCACATCGGGCTCCTTGCTCGGCAGGGAGCCTGCTTCTCCCTCTGCCTCTGCCTGCCACTCTGTCTGCCTGTGCTCGCTCGCTCTCTCTCCCTCTCTCTGACAAATAAATAAATTTAAAAAAAGAGAATGGAATGAACTCATTTCGTAGAGCACTTGTCACCGCGTCTGGCGCAGACACGTCATCACTATTCGTACCAGCCGCCGCCACCCTCTCCCTGCCAGGTGCCCACGTGTGCCCTCCCGCAGGGCGCACAGCGCGTGTCTGGCAATGGGAAGGGACACCCCGCCGAACCCGGGCAGCGCCTGGCGTCCCCGGTGAGCGCTCTGGCTCCTCAGCGCCTGGGTCTGAAGACGCGGGGTTGAGCATAGGCTGAGCATAGGCCAGACCAGGGCGAGGGGCTTGAGAGCGGAGTCCGCCTCTCGGCAGGTCCCACTCGCCAACCCCGCCTCAGCGGTCCTGGGAGGGGCAGGAGCCACGTCATTTCTGTAGAGCATTTTCCACGTCCCCCCCCCCCCCATGAACTTTCATGTAAACTTACACCGTCGGAAAGAAAGCCTGTTCGTGCATTCAAGTTCCCTGCATGTAACTTGCCTCAGTGTCTTTTATCCTTGTTTTGGCCCCAAAATAACAAGGAAAAAGAACGAAAAAATGTTCTGGCCCTGAACAAACAGTAGAGCATGGATTCCTGTAATTGTTCCATTTTTGTTGTTTTAATTCTGTGTTTCCAGGGAAGCTGTCCTAAAATCCGTGGTTCACTTGCTCATCTCTGCCTCCGGAAACCAGCAGCCAGCAGCCCCTGAGTGAGCCTGTGCATCGGCTGGAGTCTGAGAGCTTAGCCTTTCTGGGAGCTGAACGGAAGCTCACACGTGCAAAGATCTGCCTTGACTAGACTCTATTCTATAAAAACACTTTTGAGAGTGTAATATGTCTTATTGAGGAATTATCCAGTAATTTTTCTCACCATCTTTTAAGATAACGTTTGAATCAAGGTCTTTTGTGTGTTTAATTTTCCCTAGTCCCCAAAATGAATGCTCGTTTCTACCAAAGCCACACCAGTCCTCTGCGAAATGGCCAGTTACTCCAACAGTTGACACGAGTGATTGTCACAAAGATATAGCACCACTCCCTTTACAAATGAGGGAGTACCTACTTAGAGATGAGTCTGCAAGGTCTTTCACAGCTACTGATGCCCAGTACGCTCCCATTCGGCTTGGGAGAAACCTCTCCCTCTACCGAGGGATGTATATGCGTTTACACACGCGTGGTGGCTGCTGTTTCCTGATGCCCAGCAGTTCTCCCGGCGGGTGAAGAGTCACACAAACCCTCCTCGTAGATTCCAAGAAATGCCTCAGAAGCCTAAGGAGGAGTGTTAATTTCATATACTGGATTTCTCCTAAGCCCAACAGGTGCATACTGGGTCATCACTAGCTATGAAAGACCCTGCAGACTCATCTGTAAGGAGGCACTCCGGGCTTCCAGAATTTGGTGAGTCTACATAGTATCAGTTGTGACTTTGGAAAGAACCTCCGGCTCACCTTTAACCCTTCCTTTTGTGGGTCCCCAAACCTTGCCAGGCTGTTGCTTAGACATCTGTTTTGGTCACAGAAAACTGTAAAGAAGGCAGCAGTTAAATTCTGTAACTTTTCTTTTAGATTCTTTTTTCTTAGCCCATTCTGCTAATATTTTCTGTCCCCACTGGGATGTGCTCAAACTAATGGTACCCCACACTTACAGAGCCTTCCGTTCCTCCCCTTACCAGCCCAAAGCCCACTGTTACAGACTTTGGGGGCCGGGCCTGTGGTATATTATCTATCTCTGAGAACCATCGTCTCCAAAGTCGAGGGCTTGTACCAACATGGCCCCATTTATCACGCTGACTGGGCTATACTGGACACCTGATTCCAGCTGAGTCAGTTGGATTCTCTCTTCTGGAAATGTAAAATGTGAACCCGAGAGACAGCTATCAAGATGTCTATGAGGAAGTTCTGGGGACCGCGTACAAAGAGAAGCAGAGTGAGAGGGTCTGCAAAAAGAGGAGGAAGCGGATGCATAGACAGGAGAGCAGAGGGAAAGAGAGAGACTAGGAGCCATGGAGAGAGACTGAGTAGGGCCGTGAGAAGCCAGGCTTTCCAACTCCTCATTCCTCTCTTCCCAAGGCCTGGTTGTTCACAGTTGTGGCACATTCCTTGAGGTAACCCCAGATTTGTAAACACATAGAATAAAGTACTTTCCTAAAGTTAGTTCCAAGAGCGTTTCTATTACTCTCAACCAAGAGTAACTTGATGGAGATGCTCCCTCAGGGAATGTGTTTTTGTGTTCAGCATTCTTTTCATCAATAAGGTATCGAGGCCTCCTGTGGCATTTAAGGACACACTTCCAGGCCCTAAGCTAACCCCCGTGAGCTGTTCTCTCTGCTGCTGCCGGAGCTCCACGTGCCATCATCTCACACGTCCATGGCTTCTCTCCACCTTTCCTTCTTTCGTTTTTAATTTAAAGATTTTTATTTATTTATTTGACACAGAGAGAGTGAGAGAGGGAACACAAGCAGGGGGAGTGGGAGAGGGAGAAGCAGGCTTCCCGTCAAGCAGGGAGCCCGATGCGGGGCTCGATCCCAGGACCCCGGGATCATGACCTGAGGTGAAGGCAGAGGCTTAACAACTGAGCTCCCAGGCGCCCCTTCTCTCCATCTTTCATAAGGGCTTTTCTTCTCCTTGCCTACTTCAGGAAGGAACAAAGCGTCCCAGCTACCACCTCCTCTGTTTTGTTTTGATATAAGCACAATTCCTTTAGAGGGTTTTTGAAAAAAATTCAGCTTAGATAGCTAGTAAAAACGGGGAGCCAGAAAATGGATTTTTTTTTAAAGCACAGGAGGAAAATAACAAATGAAGTGAGATGGTGGTTGGCATGGAAGTGTTCCAAGACCCTTATGGTGTTTGAGAGGAGGGTAGTAATAGAAATGAATAGTGTTTGTTAAGCATGCGTGTTGAAAATGTCAGGGAAACCATTAAACAGGAGCAGAATATATAACTTAAATCCCTTGGCTTAGCTCACTGTAAGCAAGAAAACTAGCAAGTTTCTCTGGTTGCCTATTATAAGTATTTTTGGTCTGTTATTGCTACTGAGCTCAAAGAGCACAGAATGAGTCACAGGTGAGGCCCTGCAGGAGGCTGACTTTCAACAGAGGGTTAATCTGCAAGCTTGCAGGCCTATTCTGTGACGTTAGAACTTTTAGACCAAGACTGAGGCATTTACAGTTGAGGCAATGAGATTTGGGAAAACTTAAGTGGCCTGATCCTGTAATCTCCAGCCCCCTTCCTCTCTCTAAGATCCTGATTTGGACCTCTCTAAGGTCCTGATTTGCTTCAAGGCTCCAGGATGACCTCATGGGAGGCAGACACCTTGAGAGAAGGTACCAGTTCTCCCCATGCTCAACACCTACCACTTCTCATCGCTTCTAGATCCTTAATTACATTCACTGTCAGTGTATTTGGAGGAGAAGATGCAAAAATCAAATCCAGAACTTGAAAACAGGAAACAAATTTTTGCAGTATTTTGCTAATTTATATTGGCAAAGTTCCAGAAAGCAAGTAGGAATTTTTTAAAGACTTTATTTGAGAGAAAGAGAGCATGAGCAGGGGTGGGGGAGAGGAAGGGTAGAGGAAGAAGAAGCAGCAGGCTCCCTGCTGCCTGCATGGGGCTCAATCCCAGGACCCTGGGATCATGACGTGAGCCAAAGGCAGACAGACAGTTAACCGACTGAGCCACCCAGGCGCCCCAAGTGTGGGAATTTTAATTTCCACACTGAGAATGCTGGTCCAGCAAGAGAGGAATGCAATTTTATAGAGAGCTGAATGCGTTGATATTTGGACTCGATGTTCTGGTGTGAACAGCTGGGACTTGTTTGTTCAGTAGCCTCCCTGAAACCTGATCTCAGCCATGACCCTGGATGCCAGAAGTAGAGATAGAGATTTTCTTTGGCTTAATGTAGAAGTAATGCAAAGACATGGGGAGATAAGAATGTTGGAATGAATTTCTCCATGTAACCTGCTCATCCACCTCCCAATTATGCCTCCTGAGAGGACTGGAGTACCTGCCCTTTACCAAGAAATACACTGATGGCAGGTGCACTACCATCCTGGAAACGTGCTTCATTGGCTGATTTCTGCAGTGCTGGGATGGAGATGGGAGACGTTCCATTAGCATAGACTCTGTGATTTCCATGGGATGTAGGGGTGTCCCAGATGCAAAAGGCAAGTAGGAGTGCTTAATAGAGCAGAGGCAACGTGAGTATGATAACTTCAGTAGGCAGCAGGGATGGAGTGAGCATTAGAATGGGCCGACCCACAGAGGCCTTGGGTAGGGGTAATTGATGCTGAGTCCCTAGGCTGGAAATAGATGAACAATACATTAAGGTTCTACCTGATCTATGCTACCAACACAACTCTTAGTATAACAACACAACAAAAATGAAAAACTTGGATTGTATGACCATGAAAGCCATAGCACCTCCCTAATTCCCAGATCTGAGTCAGTGCACAGACCTTGAACCCCTTGAATGAAGGGAAAGCAGGGGAGCCTTGTGGATGGGCAATTTGGCCAAATCTTTTGCAGGTTTTTTTTTGTTGTTGTTGTTGTTGTTGTTGTTGTTTTTAAGTAGGATCCACGCCCAATGTAGAGTCCAATGCAGGGCTTGAACTCATGACCCAAGATCAAGACCTGAGCTGAGATGGAGAGTTGGATACTTAACCAACTAAGCCACCCAGACTCTCCTCTTTGTAGTTTTAAGATCAGTCTTTCTGTATGCTATTCTGCAGTGCAGAAAGGAAGGACTCTGATAGAAGAGACAGTTATACCAAATTACAACTGATGCAGTATACAGATTTGAACACTATTTTCTTTAATGGCCACGATCATTCTTTCAGAAGTGACCCCACGTTGCATAGATTCTAGCACTCAGTGCCTAGCATCGTACAGAATTTCACATGTGGGGGGACGGAGGGAGTCAGACTTTGTTGCCACAGGCTCTTCCTCAGAAAATTCTTCTTCCCTCTTTTTGTATGACCATGTCTTTTCTCTCAGTGGTCCCCGTCTTTCAACAGGTCAGTTGACAGGTGCCCTGATTATGGTGATCTCTAGGCCACAGATGGGATGTTTCTCCCCTTACATTCAATTAGTCACCTAGTCGTCTCCCGTATCTGTCCTCTTCTCTTGTTCCTCTACTCCTGCCTTCAACCCTAACCCTAACCCACAAAGTCATTTGATCACCTGCCATTAGTATCTGTTAAAAAACCAAGTATGCATCCCAATATTTGTTTGCAAATAAAATGCATATGAATATGTGATATACTATGTACATTAAGAAACATGCACAAAGGGGCGCCTGGGTGGCTCAGTGGGTTACAGCCTCTGCCTTCGACTCAGGTCATGGTCTCAGGGTCCTGGGATCGAGCCCCGCATCGGGCTCTCTGCTGCGCCAGGAGCCTGCTTCCCTCTCTCTCTCTGCCTGCCTCTCTGCCTACTTGTGATCTCTGTCTGTCAAATAAATAAGTAATGAAATAAATAGTGAAATAAATAAAATCTTTAAAAAAAAGAAACATGCACAAAAATAGAACTAAAAAAGATGGAAAAAATAGAAATAGATTTAATATTTTCTTCCGTCCATCCAGTGCATTTTGCAGTGTGATGATACAGATGTGTGTCTCACTTTGAAGACACAAGTTTAGGCTGTCATGCTGTCTCACTGAGGCAGTGGCCTCTAATCCCTTATTGGAAAAAGTCCCAAATGCTTTAGCATGGCATCATCAAGTTCCTTCTAGATTTGCCCCAAGCCTACATTTATGGACTCATCTCCTAGACGGTCCCGGTAATGGGCTCTTCTGATCACTCCGTCTATACCGGTCTGCTCTCTATCCCCAAACACACATTCACTCATATGCACATGTAACCCTTTCCACCTAAGTTGCTTAATGTTCTGCACAGAATTTATCCCTGTCTGAAATCATAAATTTTGTTTGTTTTTTACCTGTCTTTGTTCTAGTGTGAGCTCTGAGCTGAGAGGGATCTTATCTTGCCTGTTTTATTCCCTGCAGATTCTGGAACCACAGTTCGTGCCCCCTAAAACCTGTGTAATGGGCAAATGAGCAAATTTCTATAATCCATTGGTTGTTCTCAGAACTGAATCTTTTTTTTAATTTTTAAAAAATTATTTATAAGGGGCGCCTGGGTGGCTCAGTGGGTTAAAGCCTCTGCCTTCGGCTCGGGTCGTGATCTCAGGGTTCTTGGACCGAGCCCCGCATCGGGCTCTCTGCTCAGCAGGGAGCCTGCTTCCTCCTCTCTCTCTGCCTGCCTCTCTGCCTACTTGTGATCTCTCTGTCCAATACATTTAAAAAAAATTATTAGCGAGAGAGAGAGAGAGGTTGCATACACAAGCAGGGGGAGTGGCAGGCAGAGGGAGAAGCAGGCTCCCCACTTAGCAGAGAGCCTGATGAGGGACTTGATCCCAGGACCCTGGGATCATGACCTGAGCCGAGGGCAGAAGCTTAACGGACTGAGCCACCCAGGCGCCCCTCAGAAGTGAATCCTGACAGACTTGTACAGTAGACGGTCTGATTGGGTGCCTCAAATATCCTTCGTCCAGTCTGTTGAAAAATGAAGTCCCAGATATTATTCCTTTTCAAGAACCAATTTTATAAAGCAGATAGTTGTTGCATGATAGTACTTGAATGGGCACAGACAATACCCAGTTAATGCCTAAGTATCTCTGTCTAATGTGTGAATGCTTTAAATTGTCCCTTTAAAGATTTGTTTCTTTGTACCCTCAAAGAATTTCAGGTTTGGTTTTGTTTTTAAAGATTTTATTTATTTACTTGACAGAGAGAGAGATCCCGAGAGAGATCCGGAGAGAGATCCCCGTTGAGCGGAGAGCCTGATGCTGGACTCGATCCCAGGACCCTGAGATCAGGACCTGAACCGAAGGCAGAGGCTTAACCCACTGAGCCACCCAGGTGCCCCGAGAGTTTTAGTTCTAAAGTTTCTAATGAGGTGCTGAATTGGAAACCATAGAAATAAAGGACTTAATTGTTCGATTTTAAATTTAAATTAAAATATCCTTCTAACAGGAAGGCGTCATCGCCGTCGGCCTAGTGAGGTCTGGGAAGGAGACGAGTGTTTTGAAAGTGTAAGTGGGGAAGCACTGCCTCGGGTCTGGTCAGTGTGTCCTGGGACTCGGCTGTCCGGCCAGCTCACGGGACATGGTGCGACAAAATCGTTTAGACTAAACTGTGAATGACTGATGAAGCAAGCCAGGGGCCCAGGGCCCGACCTGAAGCCACTGACGGAGGAGCCACACTTGGAGGGAAAGAGTCCTGCCTTGTGTCCCTGAAGCCGCGTCTCCGCCATGCACGAGGCCTTGGCCGGCAGCAGGCGCGCGCTCCGCGGACGCGGACGGGGACTTCCACGCGCCGGCTGAGCACGAGGCAAGCCCAGCTCCAGGGCCAGGAAAGGCCTTTGGGAGACGCGCCCGCGGCAGGCGCAGCGAGGCCGGAGAGTCGCATCCCCGGAGGCCGGTCCGAGCACGGTTAACGGGCGTCGGAGAGAGAACACCAGCTGAGGGCTTCCAGGGGGCGGCGCGCACGCGGGTGGGCAGAGCAGCGTCCGCAGCGAGGCCGGACAGACAGACTGGGGGGGTCCTAAGGCCAAGCCGCCTCGTTCCGAGGTTCGTCCGGGGCCGCCCGGGCAGCCCTGCGGGGCGGGTTTCTCCCGCGCGGCTCCCCCGCACCGGGGCCCGCGACGAGGCTTCTTCGCTCACGGACGCCGACGTCCCCTCCTGAGCCACGTGCCGCTCGCCGCCGCCTCTAAGTGCTACGGGATTCCTGGGTTCGGCCTCGAAAGGAAAATGCGGGACATTCCCTCCCACCCCGGCTTGCCGACACGCACGGCGGTGACCCCGCTCAGGGAAGATCCCGCCGGGTCCCGGCGTCCTGTGAAACACTCCCCGATGACGTCACCCAGCGAGTTCAGCGGGCGGCGCGCCCCGCCCCTGGCCACACCCCCCGGCCGAGCCCCGCCCCTCAGCCGTGGCTCCCGTTTCCTGCTTCCGGAGCATCGTGACGTAAGACGTGGGTCACGCAACGCGGGCAGCGGGTCCCGGAAGCAGAAGTGGAAGGCGCGGAGGCTGCGGCAGGGCGGGCGGGCGTCCGGGTCGGCCGCAGGGGGCGGGGCGGGGCGGGGCCGGGCATGGTAACGGCTCGGAAGCCGAGGGGGCTGGGCCGGACGCAGGCGGAGGACTCGGGGTCCGCCGCCGCCGCTGCCGCCCTGTCCCAGCGCGCTCCTGAGGCCCGCGCGGCGCCGCGTCGGCCATGATGATCCACGGCTTCCAGAGCAGCCACCAGGACTTCTCCTTCGGGCCCTGGAAGCTGACGGCCGCCAAGACGCACATCATGAAGTCGGCGGACGTGGAGCGGTGAGGCTCGGGCCGGCCGGGAGGTCGGAGCGCGCGAGCCGGGGCCGCGCCGGGAGGCCGCCCTGCCGCCGCCGCCGCCACTGTCTTTCCGGCCGGCTCCGAGCAGAGCGACCGGCGGGCGCCTCAGACCGATGCCCGATGCCGGCGCCGGGGGTGCGCGCGGCGCGGGTTGGCGGGTCGGGGCCGCGCCGGGCGCCCGAGACGCGGGAGACGGAAGGGCCGCCGCCTCCAGGGAGCGCGTCCGCGGACGGACGGACGGACGGACGGGGCCCTGTCGTGCCGTGGAGCCCCCGAGACGGGGACGCGGCGTCCGGGCAGGTTCGGGCGCTGGGACGCGGCCGGGAGACGTTTGTGGTGCGGGACCGCGGGGCGCCGGGCGCGTGGAAAGCCGGACCGCGGGGGCGCTGCGAGCCTGCGCCGGTTCGAGGAGTCGTTTCCGTGGGGTGGCGGCGCGGGCGCGGGGAGGGGCCCCGGGGAGCGCGGACGCCGAGTGTGTGTTCCGTGCGGCTCCGTGCGGGGAGCGACGCTGTCGGGTGCGCGCGCTGCGGGACTTCTCGGACGGTGACGGCGGGGGCTTCGGACTGCGGGCTTCGGACTGCGGGCTGCGGGGCTGCGGGCTGCGGGGCTGCAGGCTGGCTGCGGAGACCCGCTGGAAGGGCGCACCTGGCCCTGCCGGCCGGTTGACGGGAGGAGGGAGGGGCGGTCCGTGAGGACGACGGGGTTTCTGGCTCGGGCCTCCGCCCGGGAAGCTTCATGGTTGAGCCGCTGGGAAGCGGGACGCGGCCCAGATGGCGGCCGCCGCTGGAGAGAGCCGCAGGTCAGACTGTCCAGATCTGAGTTGTGCGGGGACGTAGCAAGCATTTCCCTGGGCACTCGGGAACCCTGATGTGCACGGGTGCGGGTTTGGGGTCATCAGCTTCTGGTTGACACCTGCAGCCTCGGGGGCGAGCTGAGCTCCTGTAGAAGTCGTCCAGACGGAAGCGAGAAGGGTACGGGGCGGTACCCAAGGCCACGCTGGTGTTTTAAGATTTAGGCCAAAGGGGCGCCTGGGTGGCTCAGTGGGTTAAGCCTCTGCCTTCGGCTCAGGTCATGATCTCAGGGTCCTGGGATCGAGCCCCGCATCGGGCTCTCTGCTCCGCGGGGAGCCTGCTTCCCCCTCTCTCTGCCTGCCTCTCTGCCTACTTGTGATCTCTGTCTGTGGAATAAATAAATAAATAAAATCTTAAAAAAAAAAAAAAAAAGATTTAGGCCAAGGAAAGTGACCAGGGAAGAGAAGCATGAAGGGATGATTAGTAGTGTAAAGTAGTAATTATTTTGCTTACACAACTGGAATATTTTGTAGGACCGCCAGGTTTCTCCAGATATATTGGGGCAAATTCAGAGAATCACATCTTGTATTATTTTATATGCATTATTCAGTAGAGTAGTTATGTTTAATTGGATTTTTTTTATGAAAATTCATTCCAATACACTCCATCTTCATCTTATTAAATCTTTTAAGTATTTAATATTCTCTTTATAAAAATTTTGTTTTATTGTAGTGGGAATACTTAACATGAGATCTATATTCTTAACAGGTTTTTTTTTTTTCCCCCCATCAGAAGTTTGTACTTTTTTTCTTGGAAGTAGTGTGTTGGTCTATCTGTATTTGTCTTTATCCGTTCATCTCTCGATGGATGCCTCGGTTGCGGTCATATGTTGGCTGTTGTAAATAATGCTGTAGTGAACATGAACTTACATATGTTTCTTCAAATTAGTGTTTTTATTTGGTTCAAATAGAATTGCTGGGTTGTGTAGTAGTTCTGTTTTTAATTTTGGGGGAAACCTTATTCTTTTCCATAGTGCATTCCCACTTTGCATTCCCACCAGCACTGTAGGGTTCCCTTTTCTCTGCATCATGGCCGTTGCATGCTATTTTTCTTTTTAATGATAGCCATTCTCACAGGTGTGAGGTGGCATCTCATTGTGGTTTTGATTTGTATTTCCCTGATGATTAGTTATGTTCAACATCTTTTCTTGTGTCTCTGTGTCTTCTTTGGAGACATGTCTTTCAGCTGCTCTGCCCATTTCTAATTGGATTGGTTTTTCTATGTTGATTGTGTGGGTTCTTTATGTATTTTGGATATTAATCCCTTATCAGTTGTATCACTTGCAGATATCTTCTCCTGTTTAGTAGATTGCCTTTTCGTTTTATTGATGGTTTCCTTCACTCTGCAAAAGCTTTTAGTGTTATATAGTCCCATTTATTTATTTTTAATTTTGTGCCTTTGCTTGAGAAGACAGAGCCACCATGTATTGCCAAGACTGATGTCAGGGAGCTTATTGCCTCATGTTTTCTTCTAGTAGTTTTATAGTTTCTGGTCTTACATTTACATCTTTAATCTATTTCGAATTTATTTTTGTGTACAGTGTAAGAAAGTGGTTGTTCCCTTTTTTTGCATTTGTTTCATTTTTTTGATTTTCCAGTTTCCCCCAGCACCACTTACTGAAGAGACTTTATTCTAATTGTATATTCTGGCCTCCTTTGTTGAAGATTAATAACCCTGTAGGTGTGGGTTTAAAGATTTATTTATTTGAGCGAGAGCGAGAGGAAGATCACGGGAATGAACATGCGAGTGGGGGGAGGGGGAGAGGGCGAGGGAGAATCTCAGGCAGGCCCCCTCTGATTGCAGAGCCTCCTGGGAGGCTAAGTCTCAAGAACGCTGAGTTCATGACGGGAGCCGAAATCAAGAGTCAGAGGCTTAACCCACTGAGCCGCTCAGGCGCTCCATACGTGTGGGCTTCTTTCTGGACTCTTCTGTTTCACGGATCAGTGTGTATGTTTTGGTGCCAACACATCCTGTGTTGGTTACTATAGCTTTGTAGTATAGGTTGAAATCAGGGAGCATTTTACTTCTAGCTTTGGTCTTTTTTCTCAAGATTGCTTTGGCTATTCAGGGTCTTTTGTAGTTCCCCTCCTAACAAATGTTTAAGTGTGCGGTACGTTCTTGTTAACTGCAGGTCCGGTGTTGTACAGCAGGTCTCTGGAGCGTATTCATCTTGCTTGACTGAAAGTTATGTATTTCAGGGGCCGAGGCGAGGTTCGGGGGGAGAATCTCAAGCAGACTTTGTGCTGAGTGCTGAGCCCGACTTGGGGCTTGATCTCACAACCCCGAGATCATGACCTGAGCCAAAATCAGGAATCTGACATTTAACCGACTAAGTCACCCAGACACTGCCAAATTTGACTATCGTGGACGCCTCATAAAAGTAGGATCATGTAGTATTTGTCTTTCTGTGACTGGCTTTTTTCCTTAGCATAATGGCCGCAAGGTTCATCCATGTTGTTCCATACTGCAGACTTTCCTTCCTTTTTTTTAGGTTGCATTGTATTCTATTGCATGTATAAACCCTATTTTCTTTATCCATCCCTCTGTGTTATGGATGGACAGTTAGGTTGTTTCCACATTTTGGCTATTGTCAGTAGTGTTGCAATGAACAAAGGAGTGTTAATTTCTCTAGTACTTAATATTTTCTATTTCCTAATAACTAAGAATAAATTTTACTTAAATTTGTGATGAAAAACTAACATTATTAGGTATCATACTAAAGTTGTGCAACTTAAAATGTTAGATCACTGATATGTGCATACATACATACACACAGATGCAATAAACAAACGTGTCCAGTTTTTCTTACTGTTGTATCATAACCATTCTTCCTATTTTATTATATTTTCTCTTTAAACATTTTTGATTCTATGATATTTTATTATATGGATATACTATAGTATACATAACCGTTTATTTATTATGATTGGACTTTCCAAGTATTTCTTTTTTATTATTATAAAGAAGATGGTTATGAGTATTAATTTGTATAGCTCGTTTCTGCATTGGGGATTACTTCTTTATTATAGATTTCCAAAACTGATATTTTGAGTCAGGATATCAATTTGATTAAATTCTTGGTACTTTTTGCTTCATTGGTGCCTCAGGGGATAGAATGTAAATTGACACAGTCCTTCCGAAAAGCCATGTAAGCGAGTGCTGGTTTACCTCATCAGTGTTGCTGCTTTTGCCTTCTTCATTACCACCTTTTAAAACTTGTGACAAGTTGAGAATTTTATTGGAAAGGTTGTTTTCCTACAGCCTATAAGAAACAGGCTCTTTAAGTGCTATCTTCTCTTCATAATTATAATTAATATAATTGTTGTATAAGAACAAAAAGTCTACCAGAAACATGAACCTTTCTCATGGAAACATGAGACTCTATGAGACTATGGTACGTTAGGTCATCTCCTAGGCAGTCATAGTAGAATCAGGACCCATATTTAGTCTTGATAGGGGTGGGTCTTTGGTGATCCAGGAATGAAATAGATGTTTCTAATAAGAATCAGTACTTTTTTCCATTGTTTAATTTTTTCATGCAGAGGTTTTTTATTATTTTTATTTTATTTAGTTTTATAATAGCTGCGTAGCTGTTCAAAAATCCGGAAGTCTTAGAAAAGAAAATTAACACGAAAGCCTTCTGATCTGCTAAAGTTGCTGTTGTAGAACACTTGCACTGAAGGCTTGTGCTTTCATTGTGGTCCCTTAGAACGTCACTCAGAGGATATGTAAACTTTTGCCTCTGTTGCCCACTTTGTAATTATAACCATATTGGAACTATTATCTGACTTTTGGTTATGCATAGGTTAGCCGATGAATTGCACATGCCGTCTCTCCCTGAAATGATGTTTGGAGACAACGTCCTGAGAATCCAGCACGGCTCTGGCTTCGGGATTGAGTTCAATGCTACAGATGCTTTACGATGTGTAAACAACTATCAAGGAATGCTCAAAGTAGCCTGTGCTGAAGAGTGGCAGGAGAGCAGGTGAGAATCTGGAAGGGTATGGGCTAAATGAAAAAGAGGAGTTGAAAGAAACCTTCAGTCATGATATGTGTCTTTTATTAGAGTGAAAGGCAAGTATTATTATTATACTTGATAGTTGGATCATTCTAGGATTCATTTTTCTCACCCGTAAAGTGGAGATCTTGAATACTTGCTGAGTTCAGTTGAATTACAGTGGGGCTGAGCTAGTAAGGTCACATTTTTGAACCTGCGGTGCCCTTCAGTGAAGAGGCAGTAAGTACACTGTGTACTTTATTGTTCCTGTTTTTGAAGAAAAATAGTTACTTGTGATTTGCATTGTAAATGTAAGGAGCATTGAAATAGAGAAAAATGTATTTTCTCTGATAATCAAATTAGCAGTTATTTACTTTGTGCCAATTATGTACGAGGTACCTTGGAGGATAAAGAGAAGTACAGGTCCTTAAACCATGTCCTCAGGCAGTGTACAGACTAATAGGAGAGACTATATCAGCATATGACAAGTTTAATAACAATAAATATGCAGAAAAACCAAGAAAGATCTTGCTTTGGTGAATTATGACAAGAATATGTATCGATTAGAATGTTTGTATCACTCGTAGAATGTAACTTGGTATGATCTGTGAGTACAGATGATCTGTGTTCTGCGTCACTGAATCTGATCCTTCTTTCTTTGATTCTGAGGACGGAGGGTGAGCACTCCCAAGACATTCTTAAACCGTACGATTGGACCTACACCACAGACTACAAGGGAACACTACTTGGAGAGTCACTTAAGTTAAAGGTAGGTCTTATTTTCTCATCGCTTCTCGGCCTTTTGGCTAAGATCAAGTGTAAAGGTAAGTCTTATTTTCTGCTTTTATGATCAAGTCATTCATTGTCTCGGACAGTGTCTGTATTAGAACTCCCCAGTTGTGGCTTATTTTTGCTGCTGCTTTCATCCCACTTACTTTCTGTCGAGGGAAGCTTCAGAACCTAATGCGAAGGGATTTTGTTTACTGATTATAAACAGAAAAGAAGAGGGCCATAGGGGAAAAATTTTTATTCCAAAAATATGTTTAGTACCAGTGGCAAACTGCCTTAATGTTATCATTATCACTCTCAAAATGTGTGTCTGGGGGCGCCTGGGTGGCTCAGTGGGTTAAAGCCTCTGCCTTCGGTTCAGGTCGTGATCCCAGAGTCCTGGGATCGAGGCCCTGCTTCCCCCTCTCTCCTCCGGCCTCTCTGCCTACTTGTGATCTCTGTTTGTCAAATAAAATTTTTTAAAAATCTTAAAAAAATAAAATGTGTGTCTGCCCTTGGTGTAAGGAATTGGGTGATTAGACAAAACCTGCTAGTTAGTAGCTTGTGGTTTCACAGCTGCCCAGACTGGCGGGCGGATAGGACCTGCGCTCAGGCAGCTTAGGTGTTCGTCCTGCTGCACTGTCTCTGAGCCTGGTTATGACTCTACGCAGGTACTTACCCCGAGTCGCAATTTATTAGTAAACTGGGTAAACAGAGATAATAGCCTCAATAGCAGAGTTTTGACCCGAGTTTATCTGTGGGAACGCGCTCAGGAAACCCTCCAGCTCCATGTTAATAATGCAGCCGTGTAAACCAGAGGGCTTGAGAAGAGACACGGAGTCACGTCATGGTGCGTGACACTGGGAAAGTAGAATCGGTAGGTCTCATGTCGGGAACTTAGCTGCATTTTGACATCCTGCAGGTTGAAATGAAGAAAATTTGGCTTAGGTTGCAAGTCTCTATCACATTCAGTTACAGAGAAGGAAGTTCCTTTAGGGTAAATAAAGTGATTACTGGAGACCCTGCGTCGTTATGCGGGCGCTTAGGCAGGAGTGTTAAGGAGCCAGAGCTGTGTATGGGCACCTTGTCTCTGCAGAAGTTTTTAGAGTCTTGGGAAGGCACAGGTTCGTAGCAGGCTCTCCATTGTAATCCAGGTTTTAACTATTTTACTCTGCTGCTCCAAGACAAATACGCATTTTTTGAGAGGATATTTATGCATTCATTCACCCACCCACTCATTTGGTAGACACTAATTCTGGGAGCTGTGGATGCAGCAGCAAACAGACAGATCCCTCCTGTCTAGTCTAATGGGCAGCAAGGTTATTTCAGTCCCTTATTACTTCATAGATTAATGTTCTCCTTTTTTCTCCCGAGTGAAAACCTTTATAAAGAACAAAGTTCATTTGGTATTTCATTGCTGGGAGTGAGGAAATGGGAACTCATTTTAACTCTTCGCAGGAATGCTGCCTTACAAGTTGATGAATACGTTCCTTTATTGCCTTAAAAAATTGAGTAACCATTTTCTAGGCAAAATTTTTAGAACTTTGTTGCTTAATCCTCAGAATAACCTTGTATCATCGGCTTATCCTCATTTTGTGGATGAAGAAATGGGTTTAAGCTCTTGAAGTACGTGTTTCTTAATAAGGTAATACCAAAGCTATAGCTTATTGTTAAGCATGTTTGTTGTATGTGGAAGATCACACCATTGGAACATTTTTTACGTTTGACTTTCTTAAGAATTTTTTGCCCTATAATATTACTTGGGATTTTAAATTATTTATTTATTTATTTATTTGACAGAGATTACAAGTAGGCAAGAGAGGCAGGCAGGGAGAGAGAGGAGGAAGCAGGCTCGCTGCGGAGCAGAGATCCCGATGTGGGGCTCGATCCCAGGATCTTGGGATCATGACCTGAGCCGAAAGCAGAGGCTTTAACCCACTGAGCCACCCAGGTGCCCATTACTTGGGATTTTAAATTTCAATTCTTCCACCCTTTCTGAAAACAAAAACCCTGATGTATATAGGAAGTATATGCCTGTGGAGGAAAATATAATTTGTATAAATGGTAAGAATGTCAGAGAATGAGGTGTTAGAATGAAGCCTTTCCTTTTGCCCTTATAGTCTTCTTATATTCTTGCCGTTTAATTGCTGGGGGCTGCTGGGGTGTGTGTGTGTGTGTGTGTAGTGTTTTCTCACTCTTTTTGGGTTGTTTTACATATTATTCTTTGAGTTGTAGCATAGTGTAAGAGAAGAGAGCCAGCCATAGAGTTGTACTGGCTGGACACGAATCCACCCTTGCTAATTATCAGCTGGGTCACCCTCAGAACACCTCTGAGATTATGGTGTAAGAATGTTACGAGGTCAGAGGCCTAATATGTACCTGGCAACATGTGGTCATTTTCTTCATTCTTGTTGAATAAATCAATTGACTTTGCAGGAGAATAGAAGTGGAAGACTGGGACGCCTGGGTGGCTCAGTTGGTTAAGCAGCTGCCTTTGGCTCAGGTCATGATCCCAGCGTCCTGGGATCGAGTCCCGAGTTGGGCTCCTTGCTCAGCAGGGAGCCTGCTTCTCCCTCTGCCTCTGCCTGCCACTCTGTCTGCCTGTGCTTGCTCGCTCTCCCTCTCTCTGACAAATAAATAAATTAAAAAAAAAAAAAAGAAGAAGTGGAAGACTGCCTCTTGTAGCTGTATTG
The DNA here is from genome assembly GCA_004024625.1 of Mellivora capensis. Taxonomy (NCBI): domain Eukaryota; kingdom Metazoa; phylum Chordata; class Mammalia; order Carnivora; family Mustelidae; genus Mellivora; species Mellivora capensis. Next base: position 36,724 of record PISX010007472.1, on the reverse strand, counting down.
CCCTTTAGGAATAAAACGTGTATAATGTCCATGCATTTAAAAAAGTATTCTTTAAAAAGATGTATTCATTTATTTGAGAAAGAGTGAGAGAAAGAGAGTGAGCCAGAGGAGGGATAGAGAAAGAGGGAAAGAGAGAATCCTTAAGTAGACTCCTTGCTGAGCCTGGAGCCTGACGCTCGACCCTGAAATCATGACCTGAGCTGAAACCAAGAGTCAGATGTTTAACCGACTGAGCCACCCAGACACCCCTAAAAAAAGCATTCTTTTTTAAAGCATGTTGGAACATTTGTCAGCTAACTCAGTGTGATTTGATATTTTGAGCTTTTCTCTCTCTCTTTTTTTTCTTTTACCATGGTAAAAAACATAACAAAGTTTATCATCTTAACAATTTCTCTGTATGGTAATTTAGATTTATTCATGTTGTTGGGCAGCCAATTTTCAAAACTTCTTCATCTTGAAAAACTGAAACTCTGCACCTGTTAAACAGTAACTCCTCATTTCCTCCTCCCCCAGTCCTTGGCAACCGCCATCCTGTTTTCTGTTTCTATGAATTTTACCACTCTAGATACTTGAGATAAGTGGAATCTTACAATATTTGTCTTTTTGTGACTGGCTTATTTCACTTAGCATAGCGTCCTCAGGGTTCATCAGTGTAGCCTTTCCATCCTTTTTAAGGCTGAGTAGTAGTTCTGTAGATGTGTAGGCCGTGTTTTGCTGACCCACTCATTTGTCGGTGGGCACGCAGGTCGCTTGTCCTCGGCCGTCGCGAATAGTGCTGTTATGAACAGAGGTGTGCAGGTACCTCTTTGAGATTCTGCTCTCAGTGTTTGGGATATACACCCAGAAGTGGAACTGCTAGGCCACACAGCAGTTCTGATCTTTTGAAGAACCTCCATACTGTTTTCTCCAGTGGCTGCCCCACTTTATGTTCCCGTCAGCAATGTAGGGGGGTTTTAGTTTGCATTTCTCTAATGATTAGTGATGTTGAGCATCTTCTCATGTTCTTAGTGGCCATTTATCTATCATCTTCAGTATCTTGAGATTTCCAAAGCACATTTTTAGGGAGAAGTGTACAGACTTAAACGTTGGAAACGAACGGGTTTTGTTACATCTACAGGCCGAAGGAGCCGCACATCCTGTGCCCCGGGTAATAGAGTTGTTTATCACAGGGACATGGGTCAACAGTTCCAGCGGTGCTTCAGTTTGGCAAGGTGAAGAGATTCTAGAGCTCTCTTTGACAACAGTGCATACAGTTAACACTGCGGAATTGTATGTTTAAAAATGGCTAAGATGGTAGATTTCATGTTATATGTTACTTTTGGCTGCAATTAAAAGAAAAAGTTAAACATAGAGTTCCCATATAACACAGGAATTCTACTCCCTCAGTAGACACTCGAGAGAATTGGAAAACCTGTCCCCATGCAAAAGCCTGTCCCTAGCTGTTCATGGCAGCGTTATTCAAAATAGCTAAAATGTGGAAAACACCCAAATAATCATCAGCGGATATGCAGAACTGGTGTGTCTGGACAGTGGAATGTTATTTGGCCTTGAGCAAGGAACAAAGTGCTGGTCGCGTGCTGCAGCAGGGACGAGCCTCGGAAGCACGCTAAGTGAAGGACGCCAGACACAAAACACCGTGGGTGACTCCAGAGTGATTTGCGAAGAGACGAATCTAGAAAAACAGAAGTTAGAGTGGTGGTTTCCAGGGTATGGAATGGAGAATGAAGAGTTACTGCTAATAAGTATGGGGATTTTCTGGAGGATGATGCATGTTCTGGAGTTAGATAGCGGTGAGGACTGCACAGTCTTGTGAGAAAACTAAAAAACCACTGAATTGTACACTTTCGAAGGTTGAATTGTATAGTATGGAAGTTATGTCTTCATTTTTTAAAAAAGTCACTGTATTACAGTAATTTCACAATATGTTTCTAATGGTATGTACTACAGAAACAAAAAAAAAATTTTACATATATTCATATATAAAGATAAATATATATTTTGTATGTATACATACATGCACTGCTTTCAGTAATTTTTAAAAAGGAAATTTAGCATAGGGTTCTTAGCATTTACCATTAATTAACTTTACATGATAAATTTTTAAAAATGTATAAGTCAAGTGTTTTCCTTCTCATAAACCTCCATTTGATGTGACCTCTTATTTGAAAGATGTGAATAAGACTCACTTTTCTTGAAAGGTGTTAAGAATGTTTGTAGTATTCCATATGGGGTTTTTAAAATATTTTTATTTATTTATTTGATAGAGAGATAACAAGTAGGCAAAGAGGCAGAGAGAGAGGGAAGAAGCAGACTCCCTGCCAAGCAGAGAGCCGGATGCAGGGCTCGATCCCAGGACCCTGAGATCATGACCTGAGCCGAAGGCAGAGGCTTTAACCCACTGAGCCACCCAGGCGCCCCGTATTCCATATGTTTTTTAAGCCTTTTAAAGATTGTGAAATAACTCCAAAAATATGGAGGTACAGTTTAATGAATTGTGGAATATAGCCACCCAGGACAAGAAAGATGTTGCGAGCATCCTCCAGCAGGATCCCTCCTGATCATAATTCTTTTGTAAAAATATTTTCTAGCATAATTTGAAATTTTCGACCTTAACTTTCAGTTCCTTCAAAAATAGTGTGCATTGTTATTTTACAGCTTCGACCTCATTTTCTTTCTCTCTTTTTTTTAAGATTTTATTTATTTGACAGACAGAGATCACAAGTAGGCAGAGAGGCAGGCGGCGGGGGTGGCGGGAAGCAGGCTCCCTGCTGAGCAGAGAGCCCAATTCGGGGCTCTATCCCAGGACCCTGAGATATGACCTGAGCGGAAGGCAGAGACTTAACCCACTCAGCCACCCAGGATCCCCTCCCTAGGGTCTTTTATTGTCTTGTTATTTCTGTTGGTTCTGGCTCATGGGGTCTAGGCTCCTAAATGTCTCCGTATTTTTGTTGAAATCGCAGGATGATGATGGTTTTCTCCAGAGAGGATTTTTGTTGTTGCTGAGAGGCACTGAGGGTATTCGTGGTGGACTTAGTGCTACAGACATTCTGTAGAGCTGGTTTTAGGCTTCGGGAGATGTAGCGTTCACGGTGCAGCTGCTCGGCTGTGCTGTTGTAGTTGAAGCAGCCAGAGACAATAAGTGAATGAATGGCCATGGCCTTGTTGCAGTAAGATTTTACTTAGGGACATGGAAATTTGGGTTTCATCTAGTGAAATTATATGAATTCATATACATGTTCATATAATGAATTTGAGTTTCTTGTGTCATGAAATACTTTTTTTTTTTTTAACTGAACTGCTTTTTCCAATGATTCAAAAAATGTAAAAATGATTCTTAGCTCACAATTCATGGAAAAAATAGGTGATGGGGTGACATTTGGCCACAGCTGGCCTAGGGGTCTTAGTTTGCTAACCTCTGTTTTGGGGCCAGTGTTTGCCGTTTCTAGGCCTGTATTATATAAGGAGCTGTGAAACCAGTGCAGCATTAGGGCACCGTCCCCAACTAGGGAGGTCATAGGGAATTCTGCAAGGTGAGCGCTGAGCTGTGATGGAGCCAACAACTGGCAGAGCCCAGCCCCTCCCTGGCTGAGCCATTCCAGAGGCCTCCAGGCCCCAGCCAGCCGACTGCAGCCTCGCTGGCCCTTTGTCCGGGCTCCGGTCCTCTTTCAGGCCTCAGTCCAGTAATTCTTTGGCGTCTCGACCATTTGATGTTTTTAAGTTTTTGTTTTTTCATCCAGCTTTTAAGTTGTCTTCAACAAGAGGATTTGTCTGAGTTCCTTATTCTGACAATACTAGAAGTTAGAAGTGTTTGATCTGTTTTCAACCAATCGGTTGGTTTTGGGTTTTTTCCCCCTTTCTTTTCAGATGCCTGAGTTTAGGGAGGAGAGTTGAGGAAGAGAAGAGAGAAAGAGAAAATATGCTTTAAACATATTTTTCCTGGCAAATGAAAAAGTATAGATAAATTCAATATAATGAATATCCCCATATATTAATATATCTTAGTATATTCCTTAATGTTTTATCCAATTATTTTCTGTCTTTCTCTTTCAAATACTTTATAAGCACAAGTAAATGGCAAAACTGATGGATTCATTTTGATCAATCCCTTGTGAAGGTATATACGAAACAGTGAAGTAGTCATTTACTGATGGGAAATTGATATAACGACTGGTTAATTTTTTGGAAATCAGATGTTTTTATAAGGAGGATCTTAGAAATGTGTACCTTCGAACTAAAGCTAAATAAAAAGTGAGAAATTTAGAAGTTGTGTTGATACTGACTGAAGTTTTATGCTCTTAGGCAGTCCTAGAAGCACCAGCTTTTGTCTTAAATGGAAAACAAACATGCAGGTGACACAAGAGGCTGGTTATGTGCTGCCCTGTCGCCGCCCCTCCGCTCCCTTCCCACTCCCAGTTTGCACCTTGTGTGTGGCCTCAGGCCTGCTGCAGACGCTTTTTGGAAAAGACTGCGGAGGGCTGGGGTCCTCTCTGTGAGTGACCGTGGAGGACACGTGGACATGCTTTCAGCTCTCAGGGCTCCTGTGCACACTGCTACTGCTTGTCGCCGTAGCCTGCCCCCGCATCACATAAAACTCCTTTAAACTGCTGCCCCGCCCTCATCCCTGCCGTCTCCTGCATCCGTCATCTTATTCTTCTAATCCTGGTCCAGTTCCCAGACTGCTCTCCACTTCTTGATTCTGCCCACGAGTCCAATTACCGCATCACGGCTGCTGAGGAAAGTGAAGGAATCAGGCACTTGCTGAACACCTGGGTTTGACGAGCGTTGTCGTGACGAGCGTTGACGTGCGCTGTCAAGGGGCAGGAAAGCTGAACATCCTCTAGTGGAACTGGGTGCAGTAAAGAATGATATCTCAGATCCACCCTGTAGCTGTAGGAGACACTTAGACTTCGTTGAGCTTTGTTGATTCTCTTGTTGGGCTGTGAATGTGTGTGTCTGCGAGCTACAAAATAATACAGCGAAGGAGTGGCCAGCGTCCTCTAAAGTCCTTTGGAATGCTAAGAGTTTTTCCCCTTAATATCTGTGAAAGTTCTTATTTACCTCATTATTTAAGATTATTTATTTATTTATTTGACAGACAGAGATCACAGGTAGGCAGAGAGGCAGGCAGGGGGCGAGGGGAAGCAGGCTTCCCGCTGAGCAGAGAGCCCCATGTGGGGCTCGATCCCAGGATCCTGGGATCATGACCTGAGCCGAAAGCAGAGGCTTTATTTAACCCACTGAGCCACCCAGGCGCCCCTACTACCTCATTACTTAAAACACTATTTTGTTTGTAGGTTTGGGGAAGCTAGGCTAGGAACCTAAAATATATAAGAAGATTTTTTTTTTTTAATATTTTATTTATTTATTTGACAGAGATCACAAGTAGGCAAAGAGGCAGGCAGAGAGAGAGGAGGAAGCAGGCTCCCTGCTGAGCAGAGAGCCCGATGCGGGGCTCGATCGCAGGACCCTGGGATCATGACCTGAGCCAAAGGCAGAGGCTTTAAGCCACTGAGCCACCCAGGCACCCCATATAAGAAGATTCTAATGGGGATTTTTAAAGTTCCAAACCAGTGTATGAAAGGTGGACTTTCACAGCACAAAACTGCTTTGGATGTCTATGATAGTAGTTCACACTAATTTTCAGATGATTAGTTTTCTGATAATCATAACAGAACACTTAATTTGAATTTGATTTTTATGAAAGATGATGAATTTTGCCTCCCTTGTTTTCTGAAGCTCTAGGATCAACTACCTGTAGTATCTTAAGTTTTTCAAGGACAAGGAACATACCTCATCGTTCATGTCTACTGACGACACCCAAAAGTAGAACTGTGTGCTCTGGCTATGAAGACAAGGCTGGTAGGAGAACAGTTTTCCTGTGGCTCTAATTCTTTAAATTTTTATGTGTTCCTTCTTGAATTTTTTCTTTCAGGTTGTACCTACAACAGATCATATAGATACAGAGAAACTGAAAGCCAGAGAACAGATTAAATTTTTTGAAGAAGTTCTCCTGTTTGAGGATGAACTTCATGATCATGGAGTTTCAAGCCTGAGTGTGAAAATTGTGAGTACTGTGATTTTTGTTTAAAATTAACGTCCTTTTTCCATTCTCACCGTCGGTCAGATATACAAGACTCACTTAGAATCACCTGGTCTTAACATGGTATCGTGTCAAGTATCACTTGGGTTTAGAATACATCTTCATATCCATTATAAATTCACAAAATCTTAGTATATTCCTAAACTTTAGTTTAGCTGAACATTTTTTTTAAAAAGAGGTGCCTGGCTACTTTGTAGTTTGTTTGCTTACTGTTTAATTTGAATGGAAATTATGGCTTAATTTTTACTTTTGAATTAAAAATGCTACTGAAAGGACCTACAGACTGTACCTCCATCTCGAGCACAGAAATGGAAAACAAAAATGACACATGTGAACTCCTTACTCCTTTTGTGTTCTTCTCTGTCTGGTGAACAAACTACTTCCACTTATAATGTATTGGTGGGACACGTTTAAAAAGAATAATACAGGCTCGTTAGCAGTTGCTCATACATGTTTACTGTTGGGTCATAATTGGGTTTCTAACGCTTTATGGTAAATTTTCAGCTGAAACTTTGTATTACATGCCTTATCCCGTAAGACCCAGCTAAAATGTCATCTCCTCTGTATGGCACAAAACAGCTCCCCCGGGCAGAGTTAACTATTCCTCTGCCAGACCCCTATAAGTACTTTCTTTTAAACCCCTCAATTATAGCACTTACAAGGTCTGTCAAACACAGGGCCCCAGCTTCCGAAATCATGCTTGGAGCATAATGGTTGTGGGTGTTATGATGGACATGATAAGGAATGAAAACAATGAAGCAAAACAGCATATGTTTTAAAGTCAAGTTTTTCTGTACTATCACAGAATATTGGAATTGTAATGAAGGTGTAGAGAATCACTTAGTCTAGCTTCTGTGTTTTATAGACAAGGCCCAAAAGTTTGGTTTAGCTAAGGTCATGCAACTAGTGACAGTTTTCTTTGTACCATCTAATACATATCATTATTCTGCCATTAGATAATTGTTCTATTAGCACCTTACTCCCTTGTTCACCTTTAACCTTCTCCAGTTCAGCTTCCATCATTTAGGTTCGTTCACTTTCCAGCTTATCCAGTCACGCACCTTTCTGCTTGCCCACCCACCTACTATGACTCATTGACTATGTGGAGGGTTCCTTAGGGTTTGCGTTGCTGGGTATGTGTTAGTATCCAAGTAGGTGGCTGTTCCTTGATTCATCTGTGCAGGGAGCACCTGTGTTTTTGTCAGGGAGGAGTGGGAGAGGAAGGGCCCAAATGTGTTTTGTGTGCACCAGAGTAAACAGTAGCTAAGTCTCAAACTGAGGAGCAACATCGTCTTAACATGTTCTTTCTTTTTACCTCGTGTAACTTATTTTTATTTTTTAATTTTTTAAAAATTTAATTTAAATTTTAAAATTTAATTTAAATTTTAATTATTTTTAAAGATTTTATGTATTTATTTGGCAGAGAGAGAGTGAGAGACAGAACACAAGCAGAGTGGCAGGCAGGAGCCCGATGCGGGACTGGATCCCAGGACCCTGGGATCATGACCTGAGCCGAAGGCAGCCGCTTAACTGACTGAGCCGCCCAGGGACCCCTATTTTTGTTTTTTTAAAAAGATTTATTTGAGAGAAAACACAGGCACAGGTAGGGGAAGGGCAGAGAGAGAGACAGACTCTCAAGAAGACTCGCTGCTGAGCTCTCCTAGCCCCACACAGGGTTGATCTCACAACAAGTGACCCTGAGATCACTTGTTGAGCTAAAGCCAAGAGTGAGTCCCGCGCTGAACTGACTTCACCACCCAGGCGCCCTTTATCTCCCCTTACCTCGTGTAATTTTATTTTTTTTGAAGATTTTATTTATTTATTTGAGAGAGAGTACACACAGGTGTGGGGGGCGGGGAGCAGAGGGAGAAGCAGCGGCAGACTCTGTGGTGAGTGAGGGGCCAGAGGCGGGGCTCCGCGCAGCGCTCCGTTGCACACCCCAGAGATCATGACCTTAGTGGAAATCAAGAGTCTGATGCCCAACCAGTGAGCCCCCCCCAGGCACCCCCAAATGAAGTTCCTTCTGTAAAAGCAAAGATTAGCCTGGTAAACAAAAGTGTAGGTGAGAAAGCAGGAATGTGGTGCCTGGGAAGCTGAGGAAGACGTGAAAGTCACTATCGGGCTGTAAGGAGATCCTAGACTGGGTTGCTGTCCCCTAGACTAAAAACAATGTTTATAGCTTTTAGCAAGTAAGGTACTGTTAGTCCCCTTGGCGAGCGCAGTGAGTTACATGGTGAGGGGGTAAGTGAAGGACGCGGAGGTGGAGACAAGGAGTGGACCAGACTTCCCGAGAGCTTCCTGGATGAGAAGAAACAGATGTGCCGATGGACATGAGGTTGACAAAAGTGTGTGTGATTTTGTTTTTTTAAATATGGGGAATATGTTAGGATTTTATGAAGGCTTCTCACATGGGCATGGTCAGTTATTAACTCCATTTCTAGATCTACTCTTCTCTCTGGAAAATGAGGGTTGGAACTGAAAATCCATCTTCTAATCATGGCCTGGTCTTTCGGGGGATCATCCCCGACCTGGGTGCTCACCCAGATTTGCTTCATTAGATCAAAAGATGTTCTAAGTGCTCTTATCACTTAGGAATTTACGAGGGTTTCCGAAGCCCTCTGTCAGGAACCAGAAACAGAGACCAAGATACGTATTTTCTGTTATTTCACAGACACCGTGTTAGACACTTGTCTGTATCATCTCCTTATCCTTGGAAAGGTTCCACACAGTGAGCAGAAATGGAGGGTCAGCGATGCTAAGAAACTTGCGGAAAATTAGTCAGTCACACTGTGGATCAGTCTGACTCTGCCTTTGCTCATGAGAGGAAGGGTTAGCCTCAGGCGGGAGAGATGCTGCTACTGCGGTCCCAGAAGGAAAGGGGGATGGGCTGGAGGTGAGCCTGCCTCAAGTCCAGTGATGCCCGAACCTGGAGTTTTATCAGAATTACTTAGGCAGATTAGAGATTTAATTATCTCTTAACACAGGGGACCAAGAATATTTCTTGCCTGACTATCCATAGTGTACTTGGGGTACGTGTGTGGACTGGAAAGTTGGGTGGACACGTGGACATGGAGGAATGGGTCAGGTGGTCCAGATCTGAGTCGTAGGTGTCTAAGTTTCTCCAGCCAGACCAGGGAGGGAGCTGGTGGTGGACCACCGTGACGGTGAGGTATTTGCTGAGTGACAGTTGCCAGTAGCTTCAGGCTGTCACACTGCCAGCCCTTGCCTTCGGATGAAGTCGCAGGACCATCTCCGGAGCCCGTGCAGGGTGCTTCCCACGTAAGCTCACTTGAGGCCACTTCATTGGCCTTTTTACTTAGAGCGTTTTCTGACTCTGCATTTTTCCCACTTGCTTTCAGATAAAATATGAACCATCTCAGATTGTTTTTAGTTTAACAGCGCTCTCTGAGGACCTTCAAAAACAAGTATAAAATTTTAAGGGCTGCCTTGTATCTTTCCCCATGGCTAGGAGTTTGATTGGAGGTACGAAATAAGCAGTTGACCCTTGAACAGGGTAGGAATTAGGGGTACCAATGACCCTCCCTTAGAAGTTGAAAATCTTTGGGGCACCTGGGCAGCTCCGTTGGTTAAGCGGCTGCCTTTGGCTCAGGTCATGATCCCCGGGTCCTGGGATGGAGCCCCAGGGAAGGCTCCCTGCTCAGCGGGGGGCCTGCTTCTCCCTCTCCCACTGCCACTCCCCCTACTTGTGTGTGCACACACTCTCTCTCAAATAAATAAAATCTTAAAAAAGTTGAAAATCTTTGGACAACTTTTCACCCCCCCAAAACTTAACCTGGCCTGTTGTTCACCAGAAGTCTTACCGATCACGTGAACAGTCTGTTACACTTATTTTGCATGCTATATGTACTATACTCTTACCATATAGAAAGCTAGAGAAAAGAAAATGTTACTAAGAACATCGTAGCGAAGAGAAAATAGCGAAGGGAAAATTGATCAGAAGAAATCGGCATATGTGGACTTGCACAGTTCAGACCTGTGTTGTTCAAGGGACAACTGTATAGATAGATGATCTTTCACTTTCCAAACATTCTTGGAATCATCTGGGGTAGGGGTAGTCATGTTCATTGCCTTTATTTGGTGTTTTAACCTTGGCCAGAAAAACCGCTAAAAAGTTATTGTTTTAGAATTGTAAATCTAGTTGCTTATGAATGTTCGGTTTTTTGGTTTCCTTAATAATTACAAAACACTTAAAGAAATGATACCAAAATGTGGAAGCTGCTTATGTAAACAAAGTAACTTACTTTACATTCTGGAGATTGTTAGATAGAGCCTTTTAGGTTGCTTTTAATTTATTTGTTTCAGGTTTTGAAATGTTTTTAACCATCTTAATTTTTAATTTTAAACCTAGACAGTTTTAATTAAAAAAAGAAAATTTCCTGTGTCCAGATCCCCAGGGAGAAAGTAGATTTAGAGCTCTGTGCACCGTGAGCTCTGGGATGTCTGGATTTGCTTCAGGGATTTCTTCAGAGTTTTGATAATTTTGTGTTTGTGGCATCACCTATATCTACAGGATGTTTCACAAATTAATTTTTTTTAAAGATTTTATTTATTTGTCAGAGAGAGAGCACAAGCAGGGGGAGCTGCAGAGGGAGAGGGAGAAGCAGGCTCCCTGCTGAGCAAGGACCCTGGGATGGTGACTGAGCCACCCAGGCATCCCTGATTTGTTTTCTAAATCAGCTTCTTAGAGCGAAGCTTGTTTTTAGGTTAGGATTTTGTATTCTAATATACTGTGCTTGGTAGGATTTATAGCTGATAGGACTTCTCTGTCGAAGATCAAAAGGAAAGCTATTTTCATGCTAGTGTGTAAGTTTTTAGCTTTCAAAGGAAGAAAATTCCCTATCTCCCAAATACTGACAATGCCCTTACGTTCTGTAATGGTTTTTACAGCTAACGGTTAGTTCCATTCTGAGTCGTCAGGGGTAAATGGTGTCCACCTTTTGCTACTGTGTTTTACTCAGAAGTGCAAGTACACCAGGTAGGGACCCATCTCTCCCCTCAAGGGCCAGAGACAGTGCCTGCGCGGACATAGCTTTTGTTGAAGTGCGGTCCTGCTGCAATGCCGTATTTCACAGACACAGGCCCAAGGAATTGTTTCTTTACATCCCCATGTTTACAGATGAAGAAGGAGACCTTGGCTGGCTTAGTGACTTGCTCGGAATTAGTGGTTCTCAACCTCATTACACACATTGCTCCATTAGCTTTTTGGTTTTGTTTTGTTTTACCAAATACTTGAAGCACCCCTCCCTTTTACCTCCCTGAAATGTAATTCATAGATAATACAGCCCACCTTCTTTCCAGTAAGCCAACATAATGTCCTAACTATAAAATAAAAGAGAAATAAGAGGAGATTGATTTCAAATAAAATATGTATTTCGGTCTGTAAGTGCATCATGTGACTACACTGAAAGACACCACGAAGTAGCCCGGTGCCTCCGTCCGCGTAGACTCACTGAAGCCGCAGCTAGAGGCTTCGGCTGTCCGAGGCGCCAGGTACCAGGGAGGGACTCGGACAACACAGGCCTGCCATTGCTGATGTAATTTTTCAGAAATGGTAAACAGCCCTTAAGTAATGTTCCAAGTGAAGCAAGGTGTAGTCTTTCCCTCATTTACAAGGTCAGGGCATTCCTTGAGTGAATCTTGCATTTATATGTAAAATGCAATTAGGTTCTAAGGTCAGGTCAGTATAAATTGTTTTGTTTTGTTTTAACCCTTGCGAATGCCAGTTAAGATAATTCGGAGGTTTCCTGGCTGCAGGACCGGACTTGGTCGTGTAGGACTGTCGTGCTACGGAGTATCGAGCATCCCTGGTCCTCAGCTGCCAGAGGCTGCAGTTGCTCATCATTGTGAGGAAAACCCCCAGGAATTCCCAGCTTCTCCTACAGGAGAACTGCTGCCTTCAATGACATGTGGTTGAATTGTGCCATTGGGACTAGAACTAGGGTCTTCTAACTCCTAGTCTCCCCTCTGCCATGCTGCAGTGATCGCTTGCTGTGTTGTGCCCAGTGTGACTGTTAACAACTAATTTGGAAATTTGAAAAAATGTTGCCAAGCAGTCTTTCCAGTAATGACAAGTAGCACTCTGCCAGGCAGTAGTGCGATTCCCAGTCAGTTGTGACGGAGCAAGGTGTCATGGGTCGGGGTCTTCCTCCAAGTCCTTTATTCTGTGTCTTGCTGTGAAGTCTGGTGCGAATAATCCCATCAGAATGCAGCGTGGCTGTGAGCGTTTTCTCCAGCGAAGGCAGCTCTAGCCTCTCTCGCAGTGAGCGCCCGCCAGGTGCTGGCTACTTGTCTCGGTGGCAGGGACGCGGAGACGAACCCAACACTGTTCACTGTTCGTTCTCGCTGCGATGGGGCCTGCAGTCAAGTGGAGGGGCGGGGGCTTTAGGCAAGTAAACGGATGTGGTTATAAATCTGTCAGTCTCTGAGGGGGCGGGAAGAAGATACCCGGAGAAACCTGTGGTTATGGAGTGGTAGGAAAGCTGCTGTGTAGAAGCGACATTGACACCGAGATCCACAGATAAATAAGCATTACGTCTGGCAACGGGGTGCGTAGAGGTGCTAAGGCAGGGGCACCTGGGTGGCTCAGCGGGTTAAGCGTCCGACTCATGATTTTAGCTCAGGTCATGATCTCTCAGAGTCCTGCGATGACCCCCGAATCGAACTCTGCACTCAGTAGTGGGGAGTCTGCTTGAGATTATCCCCCCTCCCCGCCCAAATAAATAAATCTTAAAAAAAGTGGGGGGAGGTCCTAAGGAAGGAAGGCTGGCCTGTGGCGGGTGACTGTCTAGGCAGTAAAGCCACTATTGGTAATGGGCTCTCCTGTTGTTGCTTCACCCCTGTTCGCGTTGCTCTGTGCTCGTGCGGAGTCACAGGCACTGCCTTGAAGATGCCGTGCTGGTCTGTGCTCCGAGCTTTTTATACGTGCTCTCGCCTCTGTTTGAAACTCTCCTGCCCACCCAGCTCTTCTTCCCGTGGTCAGCTTCCCACGGCCTTCTCCGACTCTCGCCAGCAGACGTAGGCACTTCTCTCTCTCTCTGCTTCTGAGCCTGAGTCAGGCTCATGCTTCTCTGTTTCCCTCTTTGATAAACTTCCTGATCGTTAGGGTTCTTTTTTTTTTTTTTTTTAAGATTTTATTTATCTGGGGACGCCTGGGTTGCTCAGTTGGTTAAGCGGCTGCCTTCGGCTCAGGTCATGATCCCAGCGTCCTGGGATCGAGTCCCACATCGGGCTCCTTGCTCGGCAGGGAGCCTGCTTCTCCCTCTGCCTCTGCCTGCCACTCTGTCTGCCTGTGCTCGCTCTCTCTTGGTTTGACAAATAAATAAATAAAATCTTAAAAAAAAAAAAAGATTTTATTTATCTGTTTGACAGAGATGACGAGAGAGGGAACACAAGCACAGGGGAGCTGGAGAGGGAGAAGCAGGCTCCCCACAGAGCAGGGAGCCTGATGCAGGGCTCTATTCCAAGACCCTGGAATCATGACCTGAGCCCAAGGCAGACGCTTAATGATTGAGCCACCCTGGTGCCCCTGGGATTGTCTTTTTATTTATATAAATCCAAGACCTACTCTAAGAAGAAGTGGACTTTAGTAGATAATAAGGTTTATTTAGTAAATGGTCAAGCACTTTTTTAAAAAGAAATGGTCTTTATTTTATTTATTTTTTAAGTAATCTCTACCCCCAACATGGGGTTCGAACTCATGACCCCGAGATCAAGAGTTGCATGCTCTACTGACTAAGCCACCCAGGTTCCCCCAAACATATTCTTCTTCTTCTTCTTCTTTTTTTTTTTTTTTTTAAAGAGTGAAAGAGATGTTGGGGAGGGGCGGGGGCAGGATGGAGAGAGAGAATCTTAAGCAGGCTCCATGCCCAGTGTGGAGCCTGATGCGGGGCTTGATCTCTCAGCCTTGAGATCCTGACCTGAGCCAAAATCAAGAGTTGGATGCTTAACCGACTGAGCCACCCAGGTGCCCCAAAATATTCTTTTTAAAGATCTAAAGACCCTACACACTATTCAGCCCCTCATTCCCTACCACTAGGACCAACCTCACTCGACTTAGTCACTGACTTTCTGGCTTTCTTCAGTGGTTTACACTTGGAAAACAGAAATGTGTAGATATGACGCAGATGAAAGTTGTTAAGAACATGTTATAATGGTCTGATAAATCAGTCTTTGGCTGTACGAGACAGTACTTAATTGGTTGCACTGAATTAGACCATTCCATTTAAGGTCTCTTCTCTTTATTAATGTAAAGTGAATAAGAGGTAACAACAAAGAAATGGGTTATTCTTCAATTTTGGTATTCCTGGGTTTGACATTTACTGTAAGAACTATCAGTTTTTAAAGCGACCTTTTTTTTTTTTTTAAGATTTTATTTATTTATTTGACAGACAGAGATCACAAGCAGGCAGAGAGGCAGGCAGAGAGAGAGGAGGGGAAGCAGGCTCCCTCCTGAGCAGAGAGCCCGATGCGGGGCTTGATCCTAGGACCCTGAGATCATGACTTGAGCCGAAGGCAGAGGCTTTAACCCACTGAGCCACCCAGGCGTTCTTAAATCAACCATTGTAATTTTCACATTACTTACGTATTTTTAAAATCTTTAACCTCAGTATCTTTTGACCAAAAAATACTTTTTTACTGTAGGAAACTGAAGCCAGGATGTTTATATTATAATATAATATATTGAGCCTTAGTTGAAGCTGTGACAAAGAACGTCTAATTGAGAGATTTCTGTATACTCCTAATTTAGTCTTCCTCTGATGCCTTTAGAATTTTCATTTTCAAAAAAATTATTTTCTTTTAGCAAAGTAATAACATATTTAATTTTCATTAAAATATTTCTATTTTTCTCAGAGAGTGATGCCTTCTAGCTTTTTCCTACTGTTGCGATTTTTCTTGAGAATTGATGGGGTGCTTATCAGAATGAATGACACAAGACTTTACCATGAGGTATGTGTTCTTATTTCATGAATATACTGGTTGGTGTTGGGATTGTTCCTTTGGTTCATTGTCTGGCTGGGAATTTGAGGTGCAACACTGCTCTGTATTTCATGACAGTCCTTCTGACCTGTAAGATGGGTGTTCTACATGCACTGTTGACTGCACAGTAAACGAAACAGCACATCTTCAGTGAAGGTTCTGGTAGCTAAAAATGTTTTCTGAAGGACACTCCCCAGTAGGGCATGTCTGACGCTTCTAAAAAAACCTCACGTGTACTTAATCTGTGTTTAGGAGAACTGTCCCTTAACTCTTACCTTTGTTCATCGTATTAGCGCTTATATGTCTTTATCAAGAATACCAATCCCATGGCCTCCTGGCGTTCGTATCACACAATCATTGTGATAGTCGCGCTGAAGTCTGAAAGCTCGGTAGTCCCTCGGAAGGAACTGCCTGCATACAAGGTCTTCCAAAAAGTGTCTAAAAAAATTGAGTCATGGAAGTTCCTCTGGTAGCGTATAGCAGCCTGTCCTTTCGGAATGGATCCGTGACCTCTGGGCTTTGATCGTGTAGAGTGGTGAATTAGAGGGGAGACCACCAGAGTCAGGAGGGCAGTGGTGGTAACTGACTGTCACCACAGAGTGGTCATCATCTCTGTTCATAGCTGAGGCAGCAAAGACATCAGATGGTCACTTGCCCCGGTTCTACGGTGAATAGGCGGAAGTGGAATAAACCCAGCAAGATGGGGTTGGTGCCCAAGTCCTGCACTCGGGGGGGGGGTTCTTCCCTCAAAAAACTATTTTTCTTTTTTAAAAGTGGTAGCAAAGTTCTAAAGATAGGCTGTATTTTTCTGCCTCAGAAAAGTGTGTGTGTGTGTGTGTGTGTGTGTGTGTGTGTGTGTTTATAATTGTAATACATACGCACATGTATACGGAGGTCTGTGGCAGTGCCGCTGTCCGTAGTAGCGAAGGGAGAAGGCGGGAGCTCACTGCATGGGCGCGGACTTAAACTACTTAATTTACGTCCATATGGTGGAAAGCAGACTTCCATTAAAAATGAGTGGCAGAGAGTTGACATTTAATTGATATGTAAAGATATGCGTCTCAGTTTTGTATTTTAAAAAGCAAGTATGAACATAGTAAGTTGTGTAGAGATTTCTGAATGTTAAAAGATAGTCTTATCTGTAGAAGCTGTGGTTGCTCTCTACTTCTGTATTATCTGGTTTTAGTGAGCAGTAATCTGTTCTATTGATTAAAGATTAAAATTTACATTTATTAATAGAAAAGATCAAAACTGTAAGGGAGTTTAATCTTGTGTAATTTTTCTTTTATTGAATAATGTTTCACCACAAAAAAAATTGTAATAAATTGTTTTCTAAAACCTAACTTTAAAAAGTTGGAAATGGGAAAAGTCGAAGTCTAAAAATGTGATTTATTAAATAAGCAATTTGCAAGAATTTTGTAGAAATGGGAGAGAATAAAATTTAAGCTTTTTTTCTTTACACATGAGATTAGCCATGTCATGTAGATAGGTGATGATATAGCTTAAGGAAAAGATGTAGTTCCAAACATGAATATTAAAATATCTTGCACATATCATTTGCACATATACATATTGTGTTTAAAGTTAAACTTTTGCTTGTATTTCTCTTACATGGTAATTATTAAATCTGTTTACATATGGTATCACTGTGATTTATAGAGATTGGTATTAGTCATTAAGAATTCTTGGTGAAAATTCATTGTCTCATGGCAGCGTTAGAGATTCTTGTCAGACTTCCTGCTACTTTGTAAGCAATTCTGTTGTCATCGGCAACGCTGTTTGAGAGAAAGGATTTTGTAACAAAAGAAATAGATTCATTGCAGCCTTTTTTTATTTTTCAACATAGGCGGACAAGACCTACATGTTACGAGAATATACATCACGAGAGAGCAAAATTGCTAATTTAATGGTACAGTATTTTAATACCAGTTTTTAGAAGTTGACTTTTAATGTTCATTTTGCATGTTTCCACCCAAATCTGGATCCCTAAATCCATCAGTTCACCTAATAAGCCTCTAAAAGATAAATCCTACTGGAGCATAACGTTCCTGAGCTCACCTCAAATACAAAACCAGTTAGTTTTTGTACATACCAGAGCCATCTTCTAGTCTAATTTCCACTTTTTATTCTGGAAAAACAGACCCAGAGCTGTGACTTACCATAGGTCACACAGCTGTTTGTTGGTGGGTCTGCGAGTGGCACCAGTGCGATGTTCTTTCCACTTAGCACCTTGTCACCCTGTAATTTCTTTCTACCCAGTCTCTTTTTTTCTCCTTAAAATGTGATAATTTTGTGCCATACTTTGTTTTGGCCTAATTTTCTTTATTTTTTGCTCTCCTGGGACTTGTAAAGGCCTTCTGCAAATCTGTAGGATTCTATAATAGGTTGCTGTTGCTTCAAAAGTCATACCTTTTTGCAAATATCGCTGTGATTTAGATCGATACTGCTTGAGCTTATCTCTGTGTGGATGTAGAGTATACGTGGGTAGGAAAAGTCACTTAGAGTCCATTGTAGGCCACATCCTGGCTCTGTCTAAAGGCTAGTGCTTTCAAGGTACAAAAACATTAGTAAAAGAGGATGAGATTAAGATGCAGTAAAAAAAAAATTTTTTTTTAAGTAGGCTCCACACTAAACGTGGAGCCCACCACGGGGTTTGAACTCATGACCTTGAGATCTAGACCTGAGCTGAGATCAAGGATCAGACGCTTAGGGGCGCCTGCGTGACTCAGATGGGTAAGCCTCTGCCTTCAGCTCAGGTCATGATCCCAGGGCTATGGGATCAAGTCCCACATCAGGCTTCCTGCTCAGTGGGGAGCCTGCTTCTACCTCTCCCTCTGCTGCTCCCCCTGCTTGTGCTCTCTCGCTCTGTCAAATAGATTAAAAAAAAAAAAAAGCAGACGTTTAACCGACTGAGCTACTCAGGCACCCCAAGATGTACTGAATTCTTAATACATGTGTGGGAGCATTATAAATAACCTATCCCTGTAAGCTTTGAGGAAATCATCCATTAAGAGGGCTGCATGATTCAGTAACAAGAGATACCTGTTACCATCATCACCTTATGATGCTCCTCACATACGTATATTACAAACGTATATCACAGCTCCTTTTAAAATGGGTGTGTTGGGGCCCCTGTGTGGTGCAGTTAGTTGGGTGTCTGACACTTGGATTCGGCTCAGGTCATGATCTCGGATTGAGAGGTTGAGCCCCGTGTCGGGCTCTGTGCTTGGCATGGAGTCTGCTTCAGACTCTCCCTCTCCCTCTGCCCCTCCCCCCAGTAAATTGTTTAAAAAAATAAAATAAAACTGGTGTGCTTTGTGAATACTTGAACCAAAGCATTTCTTAAAAGCACCGGTGTGATCAGCGAATCTGTGCTAACACGATTTTTGTGTTTCCAGCATGTGTCGCCTTCCCTCTTCACGGAACCTAATGAAATATCACAGTATTTACCGATCAAGGAGGCAGTTTGCGAGAAGCTACTATTTCCAGAAAGAATGGATCCTGACCCTGCAGACTCACAAGAAAGTGCACCTGCGGAATAGAATGTGATACAACATACACTCACCGTGGAATCTGACTGGGGACCTTAGCTATTTGGAGGGGGTATTTTTATTCTAAGAATTAATTGCCTTGTTTATGTGCAGATTTTCTGTAGCCTTAAAGGAAAAAAACACAAAGGATTGTTGCAGGCGGGTTCCACTCCACGGCTTTTTGTACTGTCTTCAGATTCATATTCCAGATTTATATTTTCTGGAGTCACGTTTGGATTTCTAACTGTTAGATCTCACTAGTAGTGGTGTGTGTGTGCCTCACGCGCAGTGGGCATAGTCCGCGTCCGTCGTGAGACACTGTCTCCTGCCCTGAGGTCAGTGTCAGTCACAGAGTCACAGCACCTTGGGACTTCCGCGGGGTTCCTGATCGTGCACGGTGGTGTGCTGGCTCTTTACTTTGGGCTTTTTGGTGTTTGTTCGTACTTCTGGAGAGCCGTGAGTTGCCTTTTAGGAAACTGATGTCGTAAATGATCTTTACCCACACACACAAATATATATGTATATATATTTCCCCTCTAAATTTAAATTGGCTTTTGAAGTCTTTGAGAAAATTTCAGGCACAGAACTGAATAGCAACCTAGGGTTTGGGCAGACTGAAGGTCTATCCGTGGACGCACCTGAACATGGCTCGCTGGCCGCAGGCAGGCGTCAGAGCTGCCCTTCCTTCATCTTTAGGTGCTTTTTCTTATGTGTGGTTCTACTTGTACTGTCGTTTTTTAACTTCATTTTCCATGCAACCTTGGAATGAATAAATCCATTGAATATTGAATTTGTACTGTTGTGTAGCTAATTTTATCAGCCAGATTTTGTCACAAGTGATTTTGGTATTTGCCTTCTGCTGCATCACCTGCAAGGTACAGGAAATCAGGATTTTGTTGGCTTTAAGAAAATACATGGCATGTTCACTGTATATTAAATATAACCTGTATTTAACGTTTTCTCGTAGGACAGAAAAGTGTATATATTGTGCTCAGCCTTCTGTTGTATTTTATTTGCCATGCGGATTTGAACAGAATCTCTTCATTCATACAGGATATAAGAAATGAAAAACTTATAAGAATATTCATTAGTTGAAGTTTCTGGGCAACATCATATATATTCTTAACTTGAATCAGTTGTCTTAGTCTCTGAGTCAGGTTTAGGAGACTTATTTCCAGAATCCATTGCTAAAAATTGTGGGAAATTAAAAGAATTGATCTTTTTTATAGAGGGTGGGAAGTTGATAGGACGAGTGTGCTTCTCGAAGCTCCTTTAGTGTGTTCCTGTGGAGAAGACCCGGAAAGCCTGTATTTGCCCATTGCTAAATAAGACATAAGCCATTTCATATTTATTTGTTCCCAGTGTCTTTTTGTAAGAAAAGAATAAACAATAAGGAATACTGATCTATGTTTTGCTATTTCATTTATTTCTGTTTCCCCTGAAGCTTAATTTAAAAAAAAAAGGTTTGGTACCCTTTTTTCATTTGTGCTTTGTTTGGAACTTGGTCAGCACTGTAGCCAGATTCTGCAGGCAGATTCTCATGAAAATCTAAAGACAGTCCAGAATAAATTATCATACGTCATTGCTGCGAGCAATTTGAGAAATAAAGACAGAGGGTCATAGGGGAAGGAGGGAAAAATGAAACAAGATGGAACCAGGGAGGGAGACAAACCATAAGAGACTCTTCATCTCAGGAAACAAACTGAGGGCTGCTGGAGGGGAGGGGGGTAGGGATGGGGTGACGGGGTGATGGACCCTGGGGAGGGTAAGTGCTGTGGTGAGTGCTGGAATTGTGTGAGACTGATGGCTCACAGACCTGCACCCCTGGAGCAAATCATCGTAAATAGAGTCCAGAATATAATCCCCCAGTTCAGCTTTTGGGCTCTGGTTCCTCCTCTCCCTCGGCCCTCCCTGCCCGGTACTTCTGTGGGTACTTCAGTCCCCCATGTTTGCTGCAGGATGAGTTAGTGTTTTTGAAAACAGACTTACCTGCCCAAAATAGCTGTCCATTTATGTTTAAGTGCTGTGTGTCCAATGTGGCACTAGGCAGAAGGGATTATAATAATGAGCCATATGTGTCGTTACAAGAGTTCAAATTTAATGGAGACAAAGTAAAAATAATTACAAATTTTAGTAAGTATAATGATGGCAATAATAACCAACTTCAGAAGGTAATGAAATCACCGTTGGTAGAGGTAGTCAGAGTTCTTCTGGACAGGGTGTAGAAAGCCGCAAGAGACTGTCACTCCTAACTTCACAAGGAAGAAAGCTCGAGAATCTATAAAGTTGCAGGTTTTCTTGAGCTCGTCCCTGCGGTCCGGGGACAAAGCAGACTGAATCCCAAAGGGTGATAAGCCCTCCAACAGGAGATGGGACACACACACGTTTCATTTTAGGAAGAGCACAAAAGACAAGTGGTCACCCTTGTGGCACCTGTAGGCAGCTAACCACAATCTAGAATGCGGAATTCCTAAAGGAATTTAAGAATTTGGAATAGCTGAGAGTGTCAAATAAGGGGACTTAACACGCACACGCACGGGCGTGCGCACACTTCCTTCCCAGTGGCCTAAAACAAGGGAGGGCTCATAAGAAACCCTGAGGCAGGGGCGCCTGGGTGGCTCAGTTGGTTTTGGCTCAGGTCCTGATCCCAGGGTCCTGGGATCGAGTCCTGCATGGGGCTCTTCGCTCAGTGGGGAGCCTGCCTCTACCTGCCACTCTGCCTGCTTGTGTTTTCTCTCTCTCCCTCTCTCTGATAAATAAATAAAACTTTAAAAGAAAGAAGGAAAGAAAGAAAGAAACCCCGAGGTAGGGCAGGGGACCAGAAAGTCACTGTCCCTGGTTCAGGCTTGCAGGAGGGCTGCACCATGGCTACTGCTGAGGGACAGGTGGATAGGAGACCCCACCCACTGCCCCAGGCCCTTTTCTTGAAGGATATAAAACCTGTAGGCTGCTGAGGGAGGTGCACCAAATCATCACCCCCACCAGGGCAAAAATCTGTTATTTCTAGGGAAGGAATAAAGACAAAATCCATTTGCCTCTGGGGAGTAGGAAATGATCTGCCTTTGAACCCAGGCAAAGAACCATTACTGCTGGAGAAGGAGTGCAGACGTCTTCAACCTTGGAGGAGCGGCAGGAAAATCTGGGCCCAGGATCCCACACGGATCACGAGACGATCTGCTGCCATGGTGGGGTGGGCATGAAATTCACACAACACTACAGTCTCTAAGTGTACACAGAACATTTACCAAGGTAGAGACTATTCTAGGCCATAAAGCAAACTTCGATAAATATAAAACACTTGACATCATGTGAAGTGTGTCCTCTGACCCTAACAATTAAACTAGTAAAAGCCAGTAACAAAGGTATCTGGGAAATCCCAAATAACTTCCAATGAGAGAAATTGAGGTAAATGAGTAGAGACAAATACCATGTTTGTAGAATGAAAGACTCAAGATGTTAATATGCCAATTCTCCCCGGATTGATCTTTAGTCGGTGGAATCCCATTCAAAATCCTAGCAGGCTTTTCATCAGAAATTTACCAGCTGATTCTAAAAAATATATGGAAATCCACAGAATGTAGATAGCCAAAACAATTCTGTAAAAGAACAAAATTGGAGGATTCAAATGAACTGATTTCAAGACTTTGTCTAAAGCTAGAGTAACCAAGACTGTGGCAACTGTTAGGATCGACATTAGGATCCCTTGAACAGAACAGTGACTCAGACTGACCCACATGGGGCACTTGGCTCATCTGGTAGAGCAACTCTCGACCTTCGGGTTGTGAATTCAATCCCCACACTGGGTATAGAGATCATTAAAAATAAATTTCAAAAAACTGAGCTACACACGTATGTCGGACTGATTTTGAACAAGACACAAAGATAATTCAGTGGAGGACAGTCTTTTCAACAAATAGTCCTAGAACATTTCGACATCCACATGCAAAAAACTGAATCTTGAATCTTCTCGCACACCATGTGCAAAAATTACATCAAAATGAATCAGAGGGAGCTCCTGGGTGGCTCAGTGGGTTAGGCCTCTGCCTTCAGCTCAGGTCATGATCTCAGGGTCCTGGGATGGAGCCCCACATCGGGCTCCCTGTTCATCGGGAACCCTGCTTCTCCCTCTCCCACTCCCCTGCTTGTGTTCCCTCTCTCATTGTCTCTGTCAAATAAATAAAATCTTTAAAAAAAAAAAGAGTCCAATGTGTCAAAATTGTATGTAATCAAATCTCATTTAAAAGAAAAATCAGGGGCACCTGGGTGGCTCAGTGGGTTAAAGCCTCAGCCTTCGGCTCAAGTCATGATCCCAGGGTCCTGGGATCGAGCTCCGCATCGGGCTCTCTGCTCAGCAGGGGGGCCTGCTTCCCCCTCTCTCTCTGTCTGACTCTCTGCCTACTTGTGATCTCTCTCTGTCAAATAAATAAATAAAATCTTTTAAAAGGAAAAATCAGATCCAGAAGAGCTACGGCTTTCAGTTTAACTACAGACGTTGGAAAAGACCTTTGCTCCAGCTCCGCAGGCGGAATTGCTGACTCCCACTCAAACTTTGCTCTCTTTAGGTCTCCAGTCGGCTGGGGGGGACCCAGCTACAGGAGGGAGGGCGATCTGCTTCCCAGGGCGTCCCATTCAAGGTGAATTTCCTCCAGAAACACAGCCACGGACACCCCCAGGATGATGTCTGAGCACGGCGGGGCCACCCGCGACCCAGTCAAGGCGACACAGTGTTGCCCGGCAGGGCAGGGCTCGGGAAAGGGCGACACTGGGGGGCAGCCGGCCGGTCGGTGGTGGTGAGCGGGGCAGGGTGCGGCGAGGGGGTGGAACACGCTGCACTTTTAGCCGGTGGTGGTTACCCAGGCACGTACCTTTGCCAGAACGAGTCCCCTGAGTCGCAACGCGAGGGACGAAAACCATCTCCCCGTAGGGTCCATCCGGGGAGGCTGTGGCAGGAGCGGGATGGGCAGAGCCTCAAGGCCGCGCTCACAGAGGCGGGTGAGCACGAGTCGGACCGCAGGGACCGCAGGGACCGAGGGGCCTAGTCCCTTCAGGAAGACAGACTGTGATGCGGGGCGGGGAGCGGGTCTGACTTGGCCCCGGCGTTCGCTGCCGCCGCCGGGCAAGCGGGGCCGCGGCGCTGCCCACGAGGGAAACTGGGCTCAAAGAGGGTCTCGAAGGCCGGAGTTTACTGGACGTCCCGCTGCGCTCATGGTGAGGAACGGAGGGGACCGGGCGACCAAGGAGGCTGCTCGGGGTTTTACCTCCCCACGTGGGTGTCGGTGCCGACAGCCGGTTGGGGTGAGCGTGTGAGCACACGGGGTGGGAAGGGCCGCGGGGGCTGCGGGGCTGCGCGTGTGTCCTTACCGGGCGGCGGCGTGTGTGGTTCAGCACAGGTCTGACCCGAAGGGAGGAGCCGGCCACACGTCCCGCTGAAGGTCACAGCCGTGACTGGGCGCGCTCTGAGAACTTTTTAAGGAAATGAAGGCGGCGTTGACAGGAGCCCTGAGCGCAGGGGAAAGCGAGAGCAGCCGGTGGGTGGGTAGAAACCAGAAGAATGTGTCATGGAAGCCAAGGAAGAGCACAGTGTTTTACAAAAGGAGTTGTGGGGCGCCTGGTGGCACAGTCAGTGGGGTGGGGTGTCCGACTCTTGGTCTCAGCTCAGGAGGTGATGTCAGGGTCACGGGTTCAAGCCCCGGGTCGTGGCGGGGGGTGGGTCTGCGCTCAGCAGGAGACTTGCTCTCTCTGCTTGAGAGTCTCCCTCTCTCTCTCTCAAATAAATAAATCATTAAAATATATTTAAAAAAGGAGTTGTCACCTGTGTTGAATACTTTGTAATTTTTTAAGATTTTACTTATTTATATGACAGAGAGAGCACAAGCAGGGGTGTGGCGGGCAGAGGGAGAGAGAGAAGGCGCTTCCCACAGAGCAGGGAGCCCGACGTGGGGCTCATGCCAGGTCGCTGGGATCGTAACCTGAGCCGAGGGCAGACGGTTCACCAACTGAGCCACCCGTGGCCTCCGCCCCCGTCGGATGCTTCAAGGTGAGATGACAGAGTCTCTCTCGGCGGCGAGTGTGGTGACGGCAGGAGCCACGTGGGGCCCGGGAAGCACAGAGTTCGAACAGGCCTGGGCCGCGGCTGGCCGTGGGGACGGTGCAGCGATCAGAGGCTGCTTGGGGGGGGGGGGTGCGTGGAGCAAGCAGGGCTGCGGTCCCCGAGGAGACTTACAGCTCCCGCGCCGCGGCTGCGGGTCAGCCGGTTCCCCCAGGGCCTCCGGAAAGAGCTGTTCCGGGATCTGTCCAAACTGGGCTCCGGAGACCGGGAACAGCCTCGTTTCTACCCTTGCACGGTAACCACGAGCCTCCCTCGGGGGTTCCCAGGACACAAGCGCTTTCTGCTGTGCTCCCGGGAGTACACACTTGAAGCCGCTGGGGTGACATTGTCACATGAGCGTCACACCCGTCCTTGTTTCCGATGTGGAGTCCGCGCTGCTCGTGGAAAACCTGCCCGTCCCGGCGGCGCCTCCAGCAGACACCTTCGGGGGAGCGGGTTTTGCTAGTTGTCATGTATTTCGGGCCCCGGCAGAGGAAGCACCTGGCTGGCTTTGAAGGCTGGACCCGGTTATGGTGACAGGCCTCGGGCGGGCGTGACACCTGAACCCGGTGCAGACAGAAATTCGAGCCCGTCCCAGCAAGTCCCACCCTGGCTGCACCTGGATGCCCTCCAAAGCAGAGCTTGTCCCGAGACAAGCCCCAGGAGGCAGGCAGTTTGGAGGGTGATCTCAGGAGGAACAAGTCAGGAGGTGGGGAAGAGACAAAGAAGAAGAGGCAGAAAGGTGGGGTACGGTGCGGGGTCCTGCTGTGATCACCTGGGCCTACCGTTGCCGGAGGCTTCTGGGACGGTGTGCACCTGCCTCGCGCTCTCCTGCAGGAGGAGGGGAGGCTGGGCCGTGTATAACCCCGTCCCGTTTATTCCCTTATCACCCCCAACACATGCACACGCACACAAGAAGGTGCTTCCGGATGCCCGCCGCCGGCACAGGTGCACTCGGGCAGGTCAGGGGCGTGAGGTGGGCGTCAGGACAAAGCCCCCTTGATGGCCTCCACGTTTCTGTATCACAAAAGATACTGCCCTGCAACGAAGACCAGAGAGTCTTGTTCCTATCGTCCCCAGTTCTGTGCACTCCTGAACACGGGTGGTTTCCTTGGCTCCTGTCCACATACCTCTCCCTTCACCAGCGAGCCGGACTGTGCTCGTGGAAGGGCCGAAGACCGCTGATTAGACCTTAAGCCGTTACTCCTCAGTAGCCAACCTCTCCGTGACCACGCCTCTCCACAGGGCTTTTGGAAAAATTATCTAAACTCTCACAGCGCTGCGAAAATCGAAAATCACGGAATACACAAAGCCATCTAGCGCTTGGAGAAGAAAACAGCTAGGGTGGGGCGGGCAGGCCCCTGCGTGGCCCAGTCAGTTAAGCGTCTGCCTGAGGCTCAGGTCATGACCCCAGACTCAAGGTCAAGGTCAAGCCCTGCGTTGGGCTCCCTGCTCAGCCTAGAGTCGGCTTCCCCCTCTGCTCCTTGCGCGGCCTGTGCTGTCTCTCATATAAATAAAGAAAAAAGACAGCTGGCAGGTGTCTGTTTTCCCTTAAGCCTGGGGTTCTCAGGCGATCACAGTCAATGGCTGAACTCCTGGTCTTCATAAGCCCCCTCGAATTTTAGGGAACTTTTCTGCACATGGGCACATGGAGCGAGGCTCTACAGCAATCATAGGCTCAAAAGGTCTGTGACGCCAAAACAGAATGAGAACCACTAGGCTGGCTGGTTGATCAAGGGCCCTTTCTACTGTATTAACTTCCCGTGGAAGGTTCAGGACAAGGCAAGAGCACTCATTGGAAAGAGAGGGGAAATCTGGCTGCCCAAACCAACCCCCACTGGGTGGCACAACCCTCACGGGTCCTCCACAGTTGGGCCCCGGGGCCCGGGTCAAAGCTGAGACCACACAGAGGACTGACGTCTTGCCGGAGGCAGGCTATAGCGGAGGAGGCTGCTGGGGAAGCAAAAGATCAGAACGACGGAATACAGTTCGGGATTTGCGCGGCCCGGGCTCTCACAGTCGTGATGGGGCTGTGCCCGCCTCAGGCGGGACCCCGCACCCCAACCATCTTGCCTGCTCCTGCATAACTGGGGCTTGCCAGCAGCGCCCTAGACTGTCCGTTTTCTAGGCTCGAGGACTAACCGGTCTGAGCACTTGCCTTTCCTGCCCTCCCTCCCTCTTAAGACATCAATCTTGGTATCTCCTAAGGTCTTTTTCTTTGAAATCCAAGAATGTGTGTCTCCGCTGCCATTATTTCTATGTTGATTTCATGCATCCATGTTCATGGGCCCACCCTGTTTCCCGCTCCCCGAAAACAGGCGCCGTCCGGACTCTGAAAACCATTTTTAGATCTAGCTGAAGGAAGAATGCGATTTCACAAAGCATGCATAAAAGTTCACCAAGAGCTGCCTGCTTGTGCACCTTGGCTAGACAGATGTGCAGAAAAGCTGGGCAGGGGTGCGCCACGCAGCCTGGAGGGCCTGTTTGCTTCTGCATGGCGCAGGGGCAAGTCAGGAGAATAGCTCTCAAAGTCTCTGGTAAACTAAAACTTCAAAGTTTTGCTTCGATGATAAATGGAATTGAATTCATTGGACACCTAGGTCTTTTCCAAATAGGATAAAGCGTAAGTCCTTAATTACTGGACATAGGTTTGTGCTTTTGACTTCTTACTGCAAAGAACTAGGGATATTTAAATCTGTTGGTAAACATGTTTTGTGCTTAACTGATTCACAAATTTGCCATCTAAAGAATTCTGGAGTAACAGTTCACGACTGGTTACTCCTCAGGCTTCACGGGAGGTGAAGGTTTCTAAAGAGTGCAAAATTCTGCCAACTGTAACTAAGACTGGTGGAAAGAAGGAAAACAGCTCTGTGTGTGGGAAAGTAGGAGATAAGTAAGAAAGATAAGAAATGGCAGGTGGCCTGAAAGACAAGCGTGGGGTGTGGCCCTCCCAGAATTCTGGGTTCTCAGTGGAATGTTTTAGCCGCATTCAAATGCAGAAATCGGGGTGCCTGGCTCAGGTCATGATCCCAGCGTCCTGGGATCGAGTCCCGCATCAGGCTCCTTGCTCGGCGGGGAGCCTGCTTCTCCCTCTGCCTCTGCCTGCCACTCTGTCTGCCTGTGCTCGCTCGCTCTCTCTCCCTCCCTCTCTGACAAATAAATAAATAAAATCTTTAAAAAAAATGCAGAAATCACTTACAGGTGATGTTCTCCGAGAGTTTCAGAGTCTGCCAGTGACGTTAGACTCGGAACTTCATATGCATTTAGCAGTAATAATTCATTTTTCATTTTATTTTTATTTTTTCAAAAAATCATCTTTAAAAGATTCTATTTATATATTTGACAGAAAGAGAGAGAGCGTGCCGTGCACACGGGCTGCGGGAGTGGCAGGCTCCCAGCTCAGCGGGATCGCGGGGTTTGAGCCCAACACCCTGGGATCATGACATGCCTCCTGAGCGGGAGGCAGACACCTAATGAGCCACCAGGCGCCCCTACATTTCTCATTTTAAAGCACAGTGATTCCAGTCAGTCAGCACATATGAGTTTAGCAGTTTTGTGCCAATGACGATGCCTCAGTGAGTGTGTCAGGGGACCAGGCTGGAAAGTCCATTTGGCCCCGTTTAAAGGGCCTTAAGTGACAGGTGAGGCCTGCAGGCGGGAAGGGGAAGACCCTGAGAAGCCCGTAGGGGGCTGCAAGTAGGGGGCGCAGGGAGGTGATCCCGGCTGTGGCAGGGGCTGTGTGGGTTTGAGGGAGAAGCTCGACTGAGGCCGGGTGAGGTGACCGAGACGGAAGCAGGGGGAATGGAGGGGAGAGCAAGACCTGCAGGGACTCTGCCTTCGGAGAACTAGTGTGTGGTAGGGCAGCTCCCAGGGCAGGTGACAGAGTCGAACGGCACAACTTGGGAGAGGCTGGCAGGCAGGTCACTGGAGGTTTTTCTCGCCCTGGCGGTGGGTGTCGGAGCTGCCTGGCCGGCCTGGGGAGGAGTGAGTCCCGGAATGTTTGTGGGGACTGGGGGCTCTGGGGTCCCTGGAGATGGTGGGGCTCCACTCCCGTTCCTGGGAGAAGAGTCGACCTTCCGCGGTAACTCTTAAAGGATGGGGCCGCCTGGCCAGGCCGGGGCTGGAGGGACCCGACGGGAGCGGCCACAAGTGTGGGAGGGGTTGGGCGAGGGTGACTGCTCCAGCCCCTGAAGGGCGGCTGGGAGGAGGGGCGGGGGTGGGAAGGGTCCCTCGGACTGGTGAGCCCGGAGTGGAAACAGAGAATCCGGGCACTGGAGGGGAGCGCCCCGGAGACAGGAGGAAGCGCGAGCCCATCTGCTCGGGGCCCAAGCCAGGGCCTGGCCTTCTCACCCCTCCTTCTCCATCACCGTGACAACGGTCTCCTCCCTCGATTCCTTACTTTGCACAGGCCTCGGCCCACAAAGCTGTTGGTTCAAAGCCGTCCAGGCCAGCGGCCCCTCTGGGAGGGACCCTCGGCTCCCTCCCCTCCCCTCCTTCTCTCTCCTTCCTTTCCTGTCTTCTTCCTCTTTTACTTTTCCTCACCCTCATTTTCCTTCAAAAAATAATTTATTGAGGTGAAATTTACATAACACAAAGTTAACCATTTCAAAGTGGACAATTCAGTCGCATTTATTACATTCACAGTATTGTCCGCCGCCACGTCCGCCTTGTTCCAAAACAGTTTCCTCTTTTTTAAAGACTTTATGTATTTATTTGACACAGAGAGAGCACGCGAGAGCACAAACAGGCAGACCAGTGGGCAGAGGAAGAGGGAGAAGCAGACTCCCGGCTGAGCAGGGAGCCTGGCCCAGGACTTGATCTCAGAACCCTGGGATCATGACCAGAGCCTAACACAGAGTCTTAACGACTGAGGCACCCAGGCGTCCCAGTCCCAAAATACTTTCTTCTCCTTGACCGGTGTCTCGCCAGTCCCCCCTCCCCCTAGACCCATCAATTGGCTTTCTGTTTCCACGGATTTATCTATTCTAGATATTTCATATAAAAGGAATCATAGGGGCGCCTGGGTGGCTCAGTGGGTTAAAGCCTCTGCCTTCGGCTCAGGTCATGATCTCAGGGTCCTGGGATCGAGCCCCGCATCGGGCTCTCTGCTCTGCGGGGAGCCTGCTTCCCCCTCTCTCTCTTCCTGCCTCTCTGCCTACTTGTGATCTGTCTGTCAAATAAATAAATAAAATCTTTAAAAAAAATAAAAGGAATCATATAATTTGTAACCTTTTGTGTCTATACTTATTTTGAAGAGCAGGTACATTCACAAGGTTCATAACTGAGAATTCAGTAGATAATTGTGAAAAGTTCTCTGCTCCATGGTCACCTAGTTTCCTTCCCTGGAAGTAAACAGTAACTTCAATAGTTTTGTTTTTTTATTCTTGTTTTTGTCTTTCTTTCCTCCCAGATATATTTTATGCATATATAAGTAAATATAGGTATGTCTACACACATGTTCTATCTCTCATGTATCTGTCATCTGCCTATTTGGATCTGATTTTTTTCCCTCTCCTAGCAGTGTGCCTTGGAGATCGCTTCATATCAATATATAAAGAGCTTCCTCCTTCTTCTCTTTCTAATGATTGCTTTGTATTCTCGTGAATGGATGTATCATAATTTATGTAACCATTCCTCCCAGCCAGTGGACTTTTGGGTTGTTTCCAATCTTTTGGTATTATAAACAATGTCACCGTGGGTCACCTTGTACATTGGCCAATGTATCTGTAGATAAATTAGGAGTGATATTCTGGGTTCAAAATTAGACACATTTAGGCAAGATCAGAGTGGATTCCTGTCACACTATATAATAAATAACACTCATGGGTTGGGAAATATGCATTAGACGTTGTGCTACGTGTTTTTAAAGCAGCTTTTGCAATATAATTTATATACCATAAAATTCACTCATTTAAAGCATACGATTCAATGTTTTTTAGTATTTTGACATAGTGCAATCATCACCACAATTGATTTTTAGAACATTTCATCACCCCAAAAGAAACCCTCTACTCATTAGCCATCCCTTCCATGCTTCTCTGCCCCCAACCTGTGGAAAGCACTCATCTACTTTTTGTCTCTGGATTTTCCCCTTGTGGACATCTCATACAGATGAAATCATATGATTCGCGGTCTTTTATGTGTGGTTGCTTTCACTTAACATAGAATTCTCAAGGCTCATCCATATTGTAGCATGTGTTATTACTCCATTCCTTTTTATTGCAGAAAATTCCTGTATTTTTTTGAAAGACTTATTTATTTATTTATTTGACAGAGAGAGACCACAAGTAGGCAGAGAGGCAGGCAGAGAGAGGGGGCGGAGCAGAGAGCCCGATGTGGGGCTTGATCCCAGGACCCTGAGATCATGACCTGTGCCGAAGGCAGTGGTTTAACCCACTGAGCCACCCAAGCGCCCCTTGAAAATCCCTGTATTTTTATATGTTGAATTAAAAGCTGTAAATCAAGCCAAACATTTGTTAAATAAATTATATTTGATCTTCCCACTTTGACAAATAGGTGTAAAGTTATGGCTTTTATATGACTAAACACTGGCAAAATATCAAAGTTGATTAAATCTGGGTCTCCTTGGTGGCTCAGTTGGTTAAGCATCTGCTTTCAGCTCAGGTCATTCCTGGGGTTGAGTCCCGTATCAGGCTCCCTGCTCAGCGAGGAAGCTGCTTCTCCCTCTGCCTGCCAGACCCCCTGCTTGCTCAATCTCTCTCTCTCTCTGACAAATAAATAAATTAAATATTTGAAAAAAATAAAAAGGCTACATTTCTTAAAATAATAACTAAATTCAATTATTATTATAAAATTAGAATATATATTTTTTAAAAATTAGAATATATTATAGTAATATAAATTCAATTCCAAAATAAAAGTTACCTTTTATGTTTTCAAGAGCTATTTTTCTTTTTTAAAAGATTTTATTTATTTGCGAGAGAGGGAGAGAATGAGTAGCAGGGGAGTGAGGGGAGGATAGCAGAGGGAGTAGCAGTTTAACAGGGAGCCCGAAGTGGGGCTCCATCCCAGGGCCCTGGGATCATGACCTGAGCCCCCCAGGTGCCCCTCAGGAGCTGTTTTTCTAAAATATTCAAAATCATCTACAAAAGTTAGAGGAAAGAAATATACTTTATAATGAACATGTGAATATTAAATTTCAAGTACTTGCAGTTAAAATTTTTACTTGACTTTTTGAAACTGTAATAAAATTTTGTTAAATATGATCAAGAAAAGCTATTTATGAGTTGCGTTCTGTGTCTTTGACTTCGTATCATGTTTCGTGTTTTCACGCCTAGACTTACACCTGGACACGTGAGAGAGCGATACGAATGGTTTATTGATGAGAAATAACCCTTCGCCTCCATGAGAACTGTTGCATTTACCGCACTAATTTCTGGGGAGTCCCTCTGGAATTTTATGTTAGAGAAACAGGAAAATGGAGACTTGGTGCCGCAGGAAATGGCATGTTGTTACCCAAGGGTCTACGGCAGTCGAGGTGTCCCAGTGGAGGGATGTGACGGGTGGTTCCCGTCCCACGACCCTCTGAAGCAGCATGTCCGCACTGGCGGTGGCACAAGCCACCACCCCCACACGTTCCCATGCCTTTTGTTTCAAGGGCAGGGGCCAGGGGACATGGAGAAGCAGAGCCCTGAGGTCTAAACGGTGTTCCTTGGGAGGGGGGTATCCTCGTGCTGGTGCCAGCTCTCAAGTAACAGAAGGGCCCTGTGTTCTTCCCACATTCGTGTGTCTGGGTCCTGTGCAGGCCAGGGGAGGGGCCCGCCCTGCCGGTCGGACATCCTGCTCTTACAGCGGCGCTGAGGGGCAGGGAAGGCCGTTCTGGTCCACAGCTCTTCCGCAGTGACGAGGGGCAGCGCCCAGTCCGGGGAGTGTGAGCCTTGGTCTCTGGGCTGCGAGTTCGAGTCCCGTGCCGGGTGGAGAGATTCCGTTAGAACAAACGAACAACCTCCTGTCCTGGGACGAATTCCGGGAGGGGCCGTGGACGGGGACGGCAGGCCGGGTGTCGTGCTCTGCGACAGAAGCAGGCCTCCCTCTGGGACGGGGGCCGCGGGGCCGTTTTCAGGGTCGCCCTCTGGGCCCATCGGTCTGTTCCAAGGCGCGCGAGGGCAAGAGCAGACGCTCGTCCGCTCCCTCGCTGCGCGGCGCTCCCTGGGCGCTGGCTTCCAGCTGCGCCTCTGGGCTGCGGGGGCTCGGGCGCTGCGGGACAGACCGGCGCGTGGGTCGCGGTGACGCGTTGGTTTTAAGACGCTGCGGGAGCACAGAGGGAGGCGCGGGCGCCCCGTCGGGGAGGCCCGCGCCGGGCGGAGCGACAGCGGCTCCGCAGACGCCGCCCCGGGCCGTGGTCCGGCCCCGCGCGCAGCCGGCCTCGCGCACGTGCCACGAGAGCTTTCCGGGGTCGTCGCGCGGGTCCTCCAGGCGCGAAGACCGCGGAGCAGCAGGTCCGGGGCTCGCTCGCGCCACTCGGCTGGTGAGGGACGGTTCCGCGGACCCGCCCCAGGTTGCGGGCGCCACACGGGGGCATCACCAGGGGGAGGAGCAGCGTTTGCCGCGGAGACCCGAGCGCGCGCACAAGGACGGGGGCGCGGCCCCGCGCAAACCCCTTCGGCTCGTGCACTTGCGGCTCCGCAGGGGCCCGAGTTCCCGGGACGCCCGACTCTGTCCCCCGGACCACGTTCCTACTCCTTCCTGCCTCCCAGGGGCTCGTACAGGGGGCGGCGGGGGAGGCGGCGGGGGCCTCCGTGGGACTCGCCGCGGCCCCCGGGGCATCTGCCGGCCCGAGCCGACCCGCTCCGGACGTTCGCGGCGGACGCTGGGGGCCGCGGCCCGGGGGGCCGGCCCTGCGCTGGGGGTCGCGGGGTCCGGGTCTCCAGCGGGGCTCGGCCCCGCCTCCGGTCCAGGCGCCCGCGCGGTCCTGCTCTCCTCGCCGCAGCCCTGCCCCTTCCGCGGGGGTCCGCCGGGTCGTAGCCCCGGAAGCTGCACCTGGGGTCACAGGAGCCTGGTCGAGGCCGAAGTTACACGTGACTTTCCCTGCGGCCACCCGGGGGGATCCGCGGAGAACCCGCGCCGGCGCGACCCGCAGGTGGCAGCGCGGGCGCCCCGGGGGGCTGGGGCCGGGGCGGGGGCGGGGCGGGCGGATAGCGCCCCGGGGGGCCGGGGGCGGTGCAGGCGGGGCGGGGCGGGGCGGGCGGACCTCAGTCCCGGCGCCCCCGGCCGTCCCGCCTCCCACCCCCGCAGCGGGAGGCGGGAGCGGCGGGGCGCGTGCGCGGGCGGCCCCGGGGGCGGGGACGGGCGGGGCGCGCTAGGCGGCGGCGGCGCACCCGGAAGGGCTCCGCGGGCGCAGCAGGCGGCGGGGCGGCGCGCGTCCACCGGGCGGGATGGACAAGCTGAAGAAGGTGCTGAGCGGCCAGGACTGCGAGGACCGGGGCGGCCTGGCCGAGGTGAGTGCGCCCGCGGCGGGGGCGGGGGGCGGGGCGTGGGCGGGACCCCCGGGCCGGCCCGTGCGTCCCCGCGCCCCCCGCGCGCCGCCCCAGGGCCCCTCGCCAGGCGGCGCCGGGGCAGGACCGCGGGAGCGTCCGCGCGGACGGGCCGGGCCCCCAGACCTGCGGACGGAGCCGGAGCCTGGCGACGGGCCCGCAGCCGCCCCTGCGTCGGGGCTCGGCGTCGCGGTCCCTCTCCCGCCCGCGGGCCCGGGCCGGCGTCGTGGCGCGTGTCCCCGGCGCTCCGCGGGGCGCTCCGGTTCCCCGAGCCCGTCCGTCCGTCCGCGCCGCAGAGCCCGGACCCCGGGACCCCCGGACCCCGCGCGTGCGGGTCAGGGTCAGGGTCAAGGTCAGGGTCAGGGTCTCGCTCCGGCCCGGGCTGTGGAGCCACAGCGCGCGTCTCCGGGTTCCTGCGCTTCCGTCGCGTTTGCGCCTGTTTTCCTCCCCGGGCGACACAGCGACACTTCACCTGCCGGTGTGTGCCTCAGTTTCCCCGGCTGCGGCCCGCCTCGCTCTCCGGTTTGCTGCCGCGGCTGCTTCCCCGCACTTGGGCGGCTGCCGGGTTTTGTCTACGTTTCCCTCCGGGAGCCCCCGCGGCTCCAGAGCGCGGCCTGGAGCGTCACCGTGAAGACCCGCGCTCGACGCTGACAGGATTTTGGGAATCGGGGTTCGTTCGTTCGTTGTTTCTATTTCAAAACAGCCCTGTGGGTTTGTTTTTTTTTAAAGATTTTTATCCATTTATTGGACAGACAGAGATCCCAAGTAGGCAGAGAGGCAGGCAGGGGGAGGGGGAACGGGCTCCGCGCGGAGCAGAGAGCCTGATGCGGGGCTCCATCCCAGGACCCTGGGACCATGACCTGAGCCGAAGGCAGAGGCTTAACCCTCTGAACCCCTCTGTGGGTTCTTTTTACTTGGTTAGGGTTAGGGTTAGGCCTTTATCAGTGGGTCGGGGCTCAGGAGTAATTTCATGCATTTTTTGTTTCTGATTTCTGGCTTCTGTTAGGAACCGCCTGGTTCAGTAAATCCTGGGCAGTGGACAGTCGCGCGTTCTCTGAAGGCCTTGTGCCCTGTGGACGGTCATCCTGCTGTGACGAGCAGCTCGGGCTCCAGAGCAAGACACGTGGTCATCCTGGAGACTCTTGGGGGTTGACAGCAAGTCCGGGCAGATACTTCGTATTTACAAAACAGTCACGAAACAGACCCTTAAGATGAGTGGTTCGTGCAGATTGAAGAGGCTGAGATGAGAGGCTGGTGCGTGTCCTCAAGGCACACAGGGAAGGGCTTGAAAGGGCTGTGAGCTCAGCCCCGTCTTAAATCTGTTTAAGACAAGGTGCCACTCTCCTTGCGAAGTCCTGCTGTCCGTCTCCTCTGTCTCCTCTCCCGAGTGTGAGATTCCTGTTTTCATACCTCATTGTACTGTTTTCATACCTCATTGTATGTCGCTTCCTGAGTCCCAGACTCCTGGAAAACATCCTGTTGCTGACTGAATTCATTTTCAGGATTGTTCTTGGCTTCATTTTTAATTTTTACTAATTCGAGCCTCCTCTGAAGTGTGGGTATTGACTTGATCGTCTCACATCTCCCCTGGCTTCGAAGCTGGCAGAGCTGGAGATTCTGTGCTGAAATTTCTGTTTTGTGTGGTGAGTTGGACTTCGTGGCCTTATGGGCTCTTCAAATTAAATTATGGAAGTTGTCAGAGGTCACCATAAGTGAGTGCTTTTCAAATTTTTATTCTTTTAACGTAAACAATAAAAGCATGACTAGTTCTGTTTCTCTTACATATGAAACGGGGCATAAAAACCACTTGGCCGTGCTTAATCACCAATAATAGCCTCATGATGAGGTTTTTAATTGATACCTCCCCTT
This sequence comes from Mellivora capensis, assembly GCA_004024625.1. Lineage (NCBI taxonomy): Eukaryota > Metazoa > Chordata > Mammalia > Carnivora > Mustelidae > Mellivora > Mellivora capensis. Next base: position 646 of record PISX010007472.1, on the reverse strand, counting down.
CATAAATACACCTTCAACCTTTGGTTTTAGTGGGCTTCTCTCCTAAAGTATAGGTTCCATTTTTTCCATAGAGGATTCCAGGGGTGAGGAAGGAATGAGTGGTAGGAAGCAGTATTCATTTCTCACCTACTTCTGGTTACCAGCCCTGTTTCCTCAAACTGTTCTTAGCTTTACCTCGTTTTGGCAAGAACCTTTCATCTGTCCATGTCCCAGAGTCAAAGGGACCTTTGTTTTTAACTGCCAGTCAGATGGCTTGTGTGCAGATCGCTGACAGTTCTATCCAGGTGCTACGTAAGCTACTCTAATTTCCAGAAGGTGTCCCAGCACGGCTTCCAGCAGCCATGAATTGAGAAGTTTTTTTTTTTTTTTAAGATTTTATTTATTTATTTATTTATTTTTAAATTTATTTATTTGTCAGAGAGAGAGGGAGAGAGAGCGAGCGCGCACAGGCAGACAGAGTGGCAGGCAGAGGGAGAAGCAGGCTCCCTGCCGAGCGAGGAGCCCGATGTGGGACTCGATCCCAGGACGCTGGGATCATGACCTGAGCCGAAGGCAGCCGCTTAACCAACTGAGCCACCCAGGCGTCCCTATTTATTTATTTGACAGAGATCACAAGTAGGCTGAGAGGCAGGCGGGGGCAGGTGCG
>PISX010007471.1:0-88895 GCA_004024625.1 Mellivora capensis | reverse complement strand
CCACCTCACACCAGTTAGAATGGCCAAAATCAGCAAGACAGGAAACAACGTGTGTTGGAGAGGATGTGGAGAAAAGGGAACCCTCTTACACTGTTGGTGGGAATGCAAGTTGGTGCAGCCACTCTGGAGAACAGTGTGGAGGTTCCTCAAGAAGTTAAAAATAGAGCTTCCCTATGACCCTGCAATTGTGCTACTGGGTTTTTACCCCAAAGATACAGATGTGGTGAAAAGAAGGGCCATCTGTACCCCAATGTTTATAGCAGCAATGGCCACGGTCGTCAAACTGTGGAAAGAACCAAGATGCCCTTTAACGGACAAATGGATAAGGAAGATGTGGTCCATATACACTATGGAGTATTATGCCTCCATCAGAAAGGATGAATACCCAACTTTTGTAGCAACATGGACGGGACTGGAAGAGATTATGCTGAGTGAAATAAGTCAAGCAGAGAGAGTCAATTATCATATGGTTTCTCTTATTTGTGGAGCATAACAAATAACACGGAGGACATGGGGAGATGGAGAGGAGAAGGGAGTTGAGGGAAATGGCGGGGGGGGAGATGAACCATGAGAAACTATGGACTCTGAAAAACAACCTGAGGGTTTTGAAGTGGCGGGGGTTAGAAGGTTGGGGGAGCCAGGTGGTGGATATTATGGAGGGCACCCATTGCAGGGAGCACTGGGTGTAGTGTAAAACTATGAATTCTGTTACGCTGAAAAGAAATTTAAAAAAAAATAGTAAAAAAACAAAAAACAAACAAACCAAAAAAAAAAAACCAGTATTGAGTTTCTGGCTCTTTAATGGGCATGGGTAGAAACTACGAAAGCTCTGAGTTAAAGAGCCCAGAGGGATGGGCCATAAGGTATAATAATTATGACTAGCTGAACTACAGACTCATTAAGTGGGTAAGTGAACTAAGACTCATTAATTGAGGGACATTATTTCCCAGACTGCCCTTCACAAAATGTGCTCCCTACCATACCTAAAATATCACCATCAATATACTATGACTGTATCACCCTCTTCCCTGGATTCTTCTCTAAAAATATTTATATTCCAACAGTGGAGATTACATATCAGATAACATCCTTTCTTGGCAGGATATCCTTGCCCAATGTAGGTAGAAAACAAAATATTTTGTAATAAGAGAGAGAGGATACCAATAGGAAGTCTTGTCTACTTCTCCATTGTATCAAGACAGAATCTCAGATTTACCTGGAATTCCCATACATGGGTTCAGCTTACTAGTTTATTCAATATTTTGAAGGATAAATTCACATTTAAAGGCTTACCATGAATCAACTAGGGTTCCCTAATTCAAGGTATAATTGAGGAATTTCTATTTCTTGTCAATCCATATTAGATCCTTGCACAGGTGTTCCCTCAATTCAATGACATCTTGCCTCTCAGTAGACACAACTTACATTTTGTCTCTTGTGAACATAACCTATATTCTTCTTCTCTTGGTTCTGTTCAACACACTTGCAATGATCGTCTACTATGAGCCAGACTACTCTCTAGGTGATGGGATCACAAAGATGGATTTGTCATTTCTTCTGCCTCTAAGAAGTTCAGAGGTCTAAGAGAAGGGCAAATGGGTGGAACAAAAATCACATCAACTTTCTAAGGTAAAGAGTGAGATGCATTCGAATGTCTTTTTTTTTTTTTTTTTTTTTTTTAACTTTAGAGGGTATGGAATGTAGAGGGGAAAAAACAAAAAAATCTACAATTAAAATAGCAAATGTTGTTTAAACTCTTTTAAAATAGTTTTTGTCTCAGTGAAGGTGAATTTATCTGGAGGAAATGAGGAGGTTCAGGGCAGGTCACCCCAGAATGTGCCATTTTGGTATGTGGATTGTTTTGAGTTGGAGACTATCAAGGTCCAACAAATTCAAGAAGAGGTTTTTACCTCTCCTTTCACTGCCTAAGAGAATTTAGATAGGGAGCCTGCACCAGGGAGAAGCTATCACCAGAGATAACTTTTTACAAGGCTTATAAACATGGCAGGGCAAACATCTGTTTACAAAACTCTTGCTCTTTCTATCTTCCTGTGAATTGTCTTCTCCTTAGCTCAGAATTGTCTGGATTTTGGGGAGTCTCACATCTTTGGGGTTCCTGTAAGAATGAAATTCAATGTTTCTTTTTCCTCCTGTTAACATGTCTTATGCCAATTTAATTATAAGATCAGCCAAAAAAAACCTAAAAGGAAAAAAGAGAAAGGTTATCTCCCCTATAAAAGCAACAGGTATCCTTGTTTTGCAAACAAACAAACAAAACAAAACCAGAAAAACACCAAAAGAAATATCAGATGAGTGCAAAGCAGTTACCCACCATTGTACTCTGGGAACCCCTAAGCCATCCTTTGCCTTATGCAGATATCTTAGGTTTACAAATGGATTGTTCTAAATCAAATTGGATGCCTCTTCCAGCAAATAAATAAATAAATGCAATTTTTCCATGCCTCCTTAGGGAGAAATATTACGTTTTCCTGTTTGATTTAGAACACCTTTCTTATCTTTGTAAATTTTGGGGTTTTCTTGTAGATTTGTACAAAGTCTTTTTTGAGCAGTCATTTGTAAAGGAGAACCTGCACGGGAAGAACCTTGGGAAGATGGTGAATATACATAAGAAATATTTTGATTAATTAATAAACAGTTCTATAATAATATAATTATTATTAGAAATACATTTTATTTAAACCATGAAAACGGCCAAGAGCGGATGGACACCAAAGTTGGAGTATGTGTTCTGATATGATTATGTCCTTCAGGCCAGAGGGCAATATCCCAACCGCACGAGTGGGAGTTGTATTTCTGCTGAAGGAAATGGCATTTCTCATAGTCAATGAACAGGGCAAGAGTTCAAACATGAGACAAGAGATCAGGAAATAAAAATTGAGGAGTGAGATAAACTACAAGTTAGGGGAATATCCCTTGCTCTCATGCCTGTTCAGGGTTCAGGAGCCCAACTGTTCACACGATGATGATGATGCCTAGATTGTGGATAAGGAGATTCAGATTTTCAGTAATTAAAAAGAAGAAATTTCTAGACCCATCAAGAAATGACTGACTTCCGACAGACATGACAGGGTCGTGCCACCCCCGGATGATCAAGAGCTTCACTGATGCAGTGATGACAGCGAAATCACTGTTTTATGCAATTATGAATACACAGCGTTTTCATGTCTATAAGATGCCTTAGTTTCTAGAGTTGTCCCCCGTATACTATGTTGGTGTCACACATACACGCTTCTGCCACAAAATAAACAAGAGACCCAGAGATTTTCTTTCCTGACAACGTGCCACTAGGGGGCAGCAGGAGTTTATCTAACCCAAAGCAGAGAAAGCCAAGGTGTTCTCTCAGGTTCCAACATTCATACTAGGAGTAACTAGTTCTCACTCACATTTCCTTTACCCATGGATGCCGTTCTGAACTTGTCTTTAATGTAAGCAGCCAACATAGGACTTACAGAAAAAAGACATAAGGAGATTGAGGAAATGTTGAGTTTTTAAAAAGTGGGGAAAATGATGATAGGAGATACTTGGGTAAAACTCAACACTTTGAGAGCCCAAATTATGTGGAAGAAGCCACATGTTGACCGTTTTGTCTAGTCCTGGGTTAAAAAGCAACCAATGCTCTATTAGTCCAATATTTCTATATGAACTGTGTTCTACATCATTTCCATGATTTTTTAATGCTCAGTCTTCAATTAAGAGAAGTATTTGAGGGCGCCTGGGGGGCTCAGTGGGTTAAAATCTCTGTCTTCTGCTCAGGTCATGATCCTGGGTCCTGGGATAGAGCCCCACATCAGGCTCTCTGCTCAGCAGGGAGCCTGCTTCCTCCTCTCTTTGCCTGCCTCTCTGCCTTACTTGTGATCTGTCAAATAAATAAAATCTTAAAAAAAAAAAAAGAAGTATTTGACTTCAAAGTTTTAAAAACCTAATTTATGTAGTCTCAAATACAGAATTAATGTTTAATTAATTAAGGAAAAGGTTTGGCAGTGACTCCATATCCTTTAGGCCACCAAATCGTCTTTTTTCTCCCTAAATAAGCCCCCAACTCCCCATCCCCTCTCATTGCTACTCCTTAAATTTAAGACCATCATCTCTCCTCTGCATTATTGCTAAAGCCTCTTAATTTCTCTCCCTTCTACTGGGGCCTACCTCATCTGACTCAAGATCTTTCTGCTGCTAGAATTATTATTCAGGCAATCTGATAATGTTCTCATATAGTTAGCAAGGTTCTTCCTCCTCTTTCTGATCTCAAAATCTTTCATTCTTCAGCTCAAGTCTTAATCTGTCTGTATCTTTACTCATGCTCTAAGTGAGATCATACTGTCTAATGGCTTTAAAGACCATAAAATGCTTCTGACCCTCTCCAGTCCCTGAGTTGTAACACCTAACTGCTCAGTTTTCAAATCCATCTGAATGTTGAGTAAGCATCTTGGACTTAACAGGTTCAAAATAGATCACTTGATTTCTCAAGCTCCTACCAAATAGTTCCTCTGGTCTTCTCCATATCCATAAAACATCATTCTAACTTTTTTTTTTCCTGCTAAACTATGCCCCTCTTTGCTCAATGATCCATATCATATTCTTTACTAAATCCCATCAGTCTGCCTCCAAAATATTTCCAGAATCTATCCATATCTTAAGGCTCACTACCACCCATCTGATTCTTATAATGTTCTCATATACAAGACAATGATTGCCTTGTAATCCCTTTTTTGTTGCACTCTGACTCCATCACTCAGTTCACACAAAACATAGTGATTTTTTAAAAAATCACAAGTGTCACTCTTCTGGCCAATACTCTCCCTTGATTTCTTATTGGAGAAATGATAAAATACAAGCTTCTGGCTGATCTCTAAGGCCCTTTGTGATGCCAATTGTCTTTCTGACCTTATTTCTTATCACTCTCCTACTGATTCCCTCCACTCTGCCCATACTCATCTTCTTTCTAGTCCTTATACAAGCAATTTTCCCACTCTAGGTTCATGGATTTGCTCTTCTGTTGCCTTGAAAGCTTTTCCTCAGATCTTCCCATGACTTGCACTTTCCTGTTCATTCCCATTTCAGGTCTCTGCCTTTCCTAGTCACACTCTACACTGGACTCTCTTGGGATTATTGTGTTATATTCTAAGAAGAACATGATTCCTGGTATTCACACCTCCCCAGGAACTGGGCTGTTTCTAGGGCTCAATTTAATCAATAGAACACATAAAAATGACACTCTACTGTTTCAGGGCACAAGTCTTAAGTAATCCCAAGAGCTTCTACTTTTGTGTTTATTCAAGCCCTCAGCCACCATGCCAGAAGTCTGGCTACATTGTTGAGGAGAATGTGTGGAGCAACCCCATGAGGAGATCAGGTGCACAGACTTTGTGGAGAAACCAAGTAGAAAGGGAGAGAAGGCCAATCATCCAGCCGAGTAGAGCCTACAGCTCTTCAGCCTCCTGACTGCAATCATGTGATATCTCCTGCAGGGACAGCAGAACCACACAAACAAGCCCAGTTAGAATTACAGAATCATGAGCAAATAGAACTGTTCTTGTTTGTTTTAGGCCCCTACATTTTTGGGTTGCCTGTTATATAGCTAAAGATAATTAGTAAACTTCTCTTTAGTTGCTATGCCTGCTCCTGATTTATTTTCCAATGTCCTGCAGCATTATTTGACATGCTATTGTGTGTGTGTGTGTGTGTGTGTGTGTGTTTGTTTGTTTTGTTTCCTTCAATATACCATGAGCTTCAAGATAGCAGATTATATTTGACTCACCATTGTACCACCAGCATGTTACTAAAGGAAGGAATTAATCAGTCTCTCTTGAGAAGGTGAATTGCCTTATCTTGCTGTCTGAGGAAGTGTTTCTGTCTACCCTCCTACATACAAGTCCATGTTCTCTTAACGGCGAACATTAGCCTCATTTGTATAGCTATCTTTTCCTTCATAGAAATAAAATTAATGCACTCATTGTTGAATTCATAAATTGGTAGAAAGTTAGAAATGTGAAGAACATTGGGAAAAAAAAATCCAGTTCAATGTGTTCTTTTGTTTTTGTGGCCATAGGACTCGTCATGAAATTGTCCATGTGATGCCAAAATATAAATCAGCAAAAGTAGATCTGCTCTGCAGACCAAACATTTACTTAATCTTTTTTCAAGGCATATTTGGGAGTGCTTCTTCAAGACCCAAGGGAGCCAAAAAGCATAGTAGGAACGCCATTGATCCCTTTTCAAACATGACTTTGGTAAACAAGGAGAAAGGAATGAGGAGTTGATAGGACTGATAGGTCTAGCGGAATAAAACAGCTGGATGAGACTAGAATCTACTGGATTCAATTTAATCCACATTGGTAACAGTAATTCTCAAGAGCATTCCTTCTGGCAGGATTTAGTTAATGAGTGGGAGACAGATTCAAACCATCAATATAAAGTGGAAATAACTGAAGTAATGAGAGGGCATCTTGTTGAGATTATTAAGATTTAAACAAATGATACACAAACTAGCTTAATCTGCATGGGGCATGTGATCTGTCCTACTATCAGATAGATACTAAATTTGTATCTTTTACTCCCTGTAGCAGAGTCATTTAACATGGGCCAAAACCAGGAAAAGGAAAACCAAACCCCCCCCACCATTTTTGAATTGGTGTATCCACAAATAGCCATTGATATTGTCAAAAAACATATGCATATAATGACCAATTATAGATTAAAAAAAGAAGAAGAAAAATTCATATATTCAAATATAAGGTATTTTTTCCCCTATGCTTTACATTTTACTATGGCTTTAAATTTTTTTAATAGTTTCTAGAAAATTAAAGTTTCAATAAAAGATCTTACCACAACATCGTAATTTTTATGTTTTTAATGTGAATAAAATATATAATGTTGTTAAAACTTTTCTGAAACCTTGTATATTTAAAATAACTTAAAATTTCCTTCACCTGAATTTCCAAATTCTGGCATTTTAAGGAGCAATAATAATTACTTTTTTTGATTATTTGATTTGGACTAGAAATTATATCTACAGTGAACCTTGGTGGATCCATTATTTTTGTTTGTTTGTTTATTTGTTTGTTTAAGTGACACTATGTTTCTGCCAATTCAAATACTTTGCCCATCTTCACAGACTTACTTATACAAGTGACAAAGCTGGCTTGGTGTCATGACTGGCTTTGAATTCTTATCTATTTTTATTAAATAAATCTATAAGCCTGAATTTAAGGACCATTAAAATACTTCATTTCATTATTTCAGTTTTCATATGAGGAAACAGGTCTTAAGAGGCTATGTTATTTATCTAATCTAAATAAGAATATTTAAGCCAGACTTGGGGGCAGAATTCAGCTAATTTCTTTCAAATATTGAAAGTTCTTATCCTAGTCACATAATAGATATATATAATATATATTACATATACATTATATATGTTATATAATATATATGTGTACATATATATTTAAATCCATATTTTAAAATTCATATATATTTCTGTGTATATATATATTTTCAAATCCATATTTTAAATCCTTATATATATATACAAATCTATATATAGAGAGAGATTTTTTAAAGTATAAATATTGATATACTTTCTGAAGAAGGCTAGTCCTGGTTGGATTCTCCCCTTTTGTCTTCATTTAGTTAGTTCGTATTGTTTCTCTTGACTCTACAGTTTAGACCTCATCTCAAGTAGCAGTTCATCTGGATAATTGCCACAGGACTCTTCATCAAGGCTGATTTCCCCATTATATTCATTCAGAGTTCTCTCTCTTTCACACATAACATCATTTGAACTTTCATTTATTTGTGTGATTATTTGATTAGTGTCTTTTGCCAATAGAATGTAAAATCTTGAAAGGAAAGGATTATTCCTAAAAGTATTCCCAAAGACCGGTTAAATGTCTAGCACTAAGCAGCAGCTTAGTTAATTATAAACAGTTCAATGATTTAATGAAAATGCAAAAGAAGTAGATTTTCCTAGTAAAACCACCCTGATAAATATGATATATTACACTGTTAATTATTGAAGAAAATCTTGGAAATGAGTACCCCTATTGCTCAAATACTCTGCGAAGGAGATGACTAAGGGCACTGAAGCACTGTTTGCCTATTCAGAGAAGACCAGGTAAGGTAGGCAGTACTTGCAAAGCTTGATGCTAGACAAGAAACCCAGAGAAAAGGTTGACATTCAGCAACTAAGGTTCCTATTATAACCAGGGACTTTTCCTTTTTTTTTTTTTTTTAAGGTTTTTTAAATTTATTTGACAGAGTGAGAGATCACAAGTAGGCAGTGAGGCAGGCAGAGAGAGAAGGGGAAGCAGGCTCCCTGCTGAGCAGAGAGCCCAATATGGGGCTTGATCCCAGGACTCTGAGATCATGACCCGAGCTGAAGGCAGAGGCTTAGCCCACTGAGCCACCCAGGTGCCCCTTATAACCAGGGACTTTTCTGAACACATTTTGGGATCCAAAGATTCAAAGTAAAAAGTTTAGCTCATGAGTTTATGTTCAGAAACAAGTTAGATATCTGGTATGCAGGCATCAAGACAGACAGTAAGTAGCCCACCAGAGCCTCAAATAAGGTCAGTGCTGTTTCTCCAATGTTGTTTCATAAATATGAAGAGGTATTTCTGATTGACGCTGTAACAGAGAGGTGTTCTTGGCAATGGACTGGGGCTAAGGATGCTGAATTCCTGTGAAAGCACAGGGCAATTCTGTATAATAAAGGACTTCCTTGCCCTAAATGCCAGGAGCACCCCCTTGGAGAAACGCTATGAGTCCACGAATTCCTTGACAACAGAGTTTCTATCTTGTTCCTCTGGGGATTTCTGCAGCAAGCACAGGGTGTGACCTACAGTGAATGCATATTGGAAATGGACTTCAGTTACTTGCCAATGAGCTAGATAGGAATATAGCTATGCATAAATGTATGACTTTCTATTGATTCAGTGGTGGAGAAAATACACACTCTTGCATCTGAGAAGAAATAGGAAAGGGCAGTCCATTCTCAGTTGTCAAAAAAAAAAAAAGTGATCAGAAGGGATAAGTCACAGAGAGCAGGGTAGTAACCTTCATCAGAAATCAACAATAAAACCTGATATTGAGGTAGCTTTTAACGTCAGTGTCTTACCAACTACCTTGGTTGGAAGTAGATCCAGTGGGTTACTCCAACCTTCTGTGCTATTGTCATGAAAGGCAGCAGAGTTGCAGAAAATGGAGAAAATGGAAGATGTGTTTTATGCATAGCTGTGTGGCAAGGGGTGGGGTATTGGAAATAGTGGGAAGAAAGGAAAGATTCATTATAGGACAAAAGCACCTGCCCATGGTTTTCAGAAGACCCACAAAAACCAAACACTGCCCTCTGTGATGGAGACATTCTTTGTGTCAGTCTCTGTGTAACCGTTCTGAAGCAGCAAGGGTAATCGTATTGATTTTGAAAGAATGTCTGGTTAATTTTTCACAAGGCGTAGATCCCTCAAAAATCAATAACTTTCTGCTGTATCTTTATTCTTCAGAATAAACTGTGTCTGTCGGAGAAACTTGATTCTTAAGCTCAATTGGATTCATAAAACATTCACAGACACATAGTACAAAAGAAATGTAAGCTTTCCCTGGAAGTGGTAACTATTTAACCTCAACATAGGACAAAGGCTCCTTCCCTTTGGATATATTCTTGTCCTTGGACAAGGCATTAGTAGAGACCGGGATTCCTATGATGCAAATGTTTCCGTTCTCCCAAAGAAAAAAGCTTCAGTAGAAGATATGAAGGGCAAGTCTGAAAAACAGAGTCTAAGCAAGTATCTTTTTTGAAACAATCTGGGATTATGGGGTGGATATTAGAAACGTATTCATTTTCTTCTCCTTTTACTCACTAGGATGAGTGTGCCATACTAAATGTATTTAGGAGAAATAAAAACATGCTATGGAAACAGTATAAACATGTAATCCAGTAGCACAACTTAAAGAAATCATTGAGTGATCCCTGACCTCTTATTTGTATTTACACATGAAGCAGGTAATGCCCAGAGAGGTTAAGTGTTCCTCCTAAGGTCACACAGTAAATGTCTCATTCATTAAATTGGAAATGCCACTTTGAAAAGAAATCAATGAACGCTCATTTATCAGGGGCAGGGAATGTGCAAGGTTGAAATCATGATAATGTCCGGACTGGAATAAACACAGAAGGCAAAAACTCAAATAATAAAAGCAGGAAAGTGAGGATAAAATTAAAATTTAAAAAAAAGTGTTTGCAATACTAGAAAATCTTTCTACATTTGACTTAATATCACTGACAAATCATTTACCAATAAATCAGTTATAAGATTTGAGATGTAAGACGATCATTGCTGCAGCCCCTCCTACGCCTTTTCTCTTACTTTTCTCTTGTGAGAGAGTGCTTGTGTAGGTTGTGAGTGTGTGTGCAAGCCCATGGGACCGTGTGCACACATCTGCTTGTGTGTGTTTAGAAGTATCTCCAAGACAAACAGAAATACTGAGTGTCACAACAAACGGTGCTTTAAAAAAATAAATTTTGTTTGGATCTCTTAGTTCCCTTTGTTTTATTGCTAACTTAAGGATTCAAGAAATAGCAAAAGTTAACTGAAACCATTTACATTGTATGCTCATTTCCAACTGGAACTCTCTGCCTCATTAAGCAAAGGTAGCTTTCCTAGACTATCTGAAACATGATGGAGAAGAAATTCTGTGGCTTGCTTCTCCCCCATGACACTGCCTAGCATCCTTTGCTCTGGCCCTGAGGGGTCCTTTCAGAATGGAGAGAGCATTACAGTTTCTATCTCAGTCCTCTAGCTTGCTACAAGGTAAACATTAAAAGCAAGCCCTGCCTCACTCCTGATGCTTCTCAGAGCCAGCTATAAAATTTATCTTCATCTAATTCTAAAGGAGATGACTTTAATCTAGAACCAGACTGCGATTTTATTCTTGATCCCATCCAATAAAAAAACAGATGTTGCTTTATGGATATTTGAATGGAAGTTTAAGATCCCAAACAGTCAGCATTCTAATTTATTTAAAGCACATTAGATATTTTATCCACACAGAGACACCAAAATAGAATACCCAAAGTGTGTTTCAGTATTAACTTCTATTTCTTGTGTGTAGGACTTGGCAAAATTATCGTCCAGGTAATATTTAAGGAAAAAGAAAAAGGAAATGTCTCTTTTAACTCTGTTTTCCTTTATGGCTTCTTTTCCATAGCCCGTGTTTCAATATCCTAAGTGTGCAGTGGGAAAGCTACTAATATTTTTTATGATCAGATTTAAAACTCATTAGAGTGTAGATCTCTCCATATTTCAATTTTTTAATTATCATTATTGAAGTGTAGTTGCCACACAATGTTACATCAGTTTTAGGTGTGAAACACAGTGATTAACGAGTCTGTACATTCTGCTTTATTCAACAGAAGTATAGCTTTAGATATAATATAGTTATAATACCACACTGTGCTATTATATCTTTGACTACATTCCCTACACTGTGCCTTTCATCGCCATGTCTCATTCATGCTGAAACTGGAAGCCTATGTTCACCTTTCAATCTTTAACCGATGGAAGTAAGAAGTGTCAGTTCAGAGATTTCCCTATGACATTTAAATATTTATTTGTATTGTTAATTACATATGTGTGAAGCCTTCATTCCTCTGTCCAACATCTCAGAACATGATTGTTTTTCCATCATTTCTCTATCTTGATTGGTTGGCCCTGCCACAGTCTGTTATGGTTCTCAGTTCTTCTGTGACCCCAACATTTCATGATATGTCACATGTCATAAAACATAGAAGGTGCTTTTCTATGATCTGGATGTCAGTGGGAATGAGGGGTTTCCAGGGTGAGCATGCACGTTAAGGGCCTCTTCAGTACAGAAGTTCTGGGACTTTTAAATATGTTCAGTAGCTGAAATGCAGTTGTTAGCCAATTTATGATAATCATCATGAATCCTGCACCAGGTCCAGAAACCCTTTTGTTTCTTGAAAGCACTACATTGTAGTCACTAGAATATTTGAAGCTGGTTGCTTCAATAAACAGAACCTTGAAAGTTTAGTGGTTTAACATCATGTTGATTTATTCCTGCTCATATCTCAGCCTGACGTATGTCAACAGGCTGTCCTCCTCCATCCTGAAACTACACAATCTGAGACATTCAGTAGAGTATCAAGAAGACACACTCATCACCGCCGTTAACTACGTTGACCTGGAAGTAGCACATGTCAGTTTGGCTCCTATTTCACTGTAATCTTACTTCAAGGGAGATCGCACAAGGTAGAGGAATCCTCATCTGGTGACTGGGTACTAAATGGTTCTGCCATATATGTGGATTTGAGTTAGAACATAAATAAAAGGCATAGTGGTTTCTGTTTTTGATTGAAAGATTCTGCCAGTCCCAGCTGCATCCAGACGGTAGCAAACTCTCGCTGAGTATCATGACTGCAATTGAGAATGAACTTGGGCATAAAGTTAGCATCTGATTCTAAAATATAGAGTAGTTGTTGGACTTGTGTAGCATCCAATGGGTTCAAAACCATGAGAGACTGAGCATGTAATCAGTCTACACAGGTAAGAACACTTGGTAGCAGAAGAGGGACCTTAGTTCAAACGGGACTTTGTTAATTTGATCTTTTCATTGTGCTTCAGTGTCTATCTGAAAAATACAGCTCACATCAGAGTGCTTATTGTAACTTGCTTCATAGAGATTTGTGAGGAGTAAATGCAATCAAGGGATTGACAAAACTTTGGGAAATGTAAACTACTAGATAAATATAAATTGCTATACTTGGATGGCACTATGAGCATTCTTTAACTTAACCTTTCAGTATCGTTTATAGGCTTTTGACCAAAGGAAAAAGAATGCTATCTGCTAGAGCTGTAGTTTAGATACTTTAAAGCTAAAAATTCAGTATATTTTTTATGAAGAGTGGACAATTCCCAGTTTCTAATTCATGTTCTGTTATTTTTTAAAAAAGACTACAATAAGTGTGATAATTCATAATCAAACTTCTAATTTTGAAAACCAGCTAGTTAAAAATGATTTTTACACTACCACAAACATATTTTCAGTACATAATCATGTTGGTAAGAAAATAGATAATTTTAACAAGACTGCTTATGTTGGGGGAAAGAAATGTTTTAAAATTCATAACTCATTAAAATAATTTATTTTATTACAAGTGAATTTATGTAGCTATCTTCATAAATTCAAGACTTAATGAAGTCTTTCCCACTGTGTGTGTGTGTGTGTGTGTGTGTGTGTGTGTATGTGTTTCCAAATAGCATACACAGGAAAGGTAAAGCTGATGCTATAGGATCAGAATACATTAAAAAAAAAAAATCACTCCATTTAGGATGCCTAAGCTTTTGTTAAGTTTTTAATTGTTTCTTCTTTTCTGTCACTGCTGAAAATTCAAGAAGAGATCTGAAAATAAATCTTGCTCTGGTGCTTTTGGAGTAAAAATAATGTTTGGGTTCTGGATGCACCATGTCTTCCTACTAAGGTAATAAAGCCTCTGCTCTGAGGTTATTCTGTGTTCCTGATGGTTGCCTCATGTATAGTTACATATGGGATATAGAACAATGTTCTAGCAACTCTTACATTTTTGGATTGGCTTTGAATGCTTTAGTGAAATCACAGACAGTTTGTATGGATGCTTACTAATCTATCATTTATGTCTAATCAGTCTTTCTTCCACAGCATGATTTTGGGTCATTATGCAGTGCAAGAAAATGGGGGCCTAATATAATACTGTAATTATCTTGACTTTGATAGCCATAAAATAACTCCTCTTTTTCATGGGAAACCAAGGGAGAAATAGATTTCTGTCTCCATCCCACACTCACTCCATGGCATGGTCACTGTGAGCTGGGAATTTTACAGGTGGCCATCCTATTATTCCATTGTTGCACTGACCCAGTTTTAAGGAACTATACAGAGAGATCAGTTATCTGGAGCCAGAGGAGATTTGGAAAATGAAGTGTCACATTCTTGTTGATTATGGTGGTGGTCTTTGCCTTCTCAAAAACACTTCCTTTAACGAGCAGAGCATTAAGTGGAAAGAATTTGAGGCTCAGGTTTCTAAGTCTTTATCCATATTTGGATTGGCAAAGCAAATATTTTGTCACTTAAGCTCTAACACAGGCTTTCCAGATATACTTGGCAGAAGAAAATGATCTTATCAAGAATGTTAGTGACTCTTCTTTCAGTCAGAGCAAAGCCTTGTGTTAATAAATGTACTTTCTCCATTAAAAGATTAGTAGATGTCGCAGATTAGAAATGGCCACAAAACTTTTGCTGCACGACCCACTGTGGTCTATGTGCTGTTCTCTTGATGCGGTTTCTTTAACCAGAAGAATATAATGGAAGTGATGAGACAATTTCCAGGCAGACGATTAGAACTCTCCTCTTCTGCTTCCTTTCTCTTAAACCATTTACTTTGCGACTCCCATATTGTGATATAAGAATTCCTTCTACATCTCTGGAGACACCATGTGGAAAGGATCTGAGACTCTAGGGAGGGAAGGGGACTCGGTTCAACCCAGCCTTCTAGCCATGCCTCCAACCCCATGGCATTAGGAATGTGAGCAAGTCGGTCCTGGACTCTCTAAACCAACCCAGACCTCTGTTGAACACCAGCTGTCAAGTACAAGACCCAACACAGGGAAAAGAAGAATTGCCCAGCTGAGCCCTGCCCACATGCCTGATCAACTAACTTCTAAGATATAGAAAAATGGTTGCTCCTTAAAAACATTAAGTTTGGGGAGAATTTGCTCTCCGGTAATTGGTAGCATGAACAATGCATCACATGTCTTTTTTTTTTTTTCTCAGAATCGCTAGCATTTCAAGTCTGGCATATGTTGGCAGATTAAGAGTTATTTATTAAGTGGATATTTAAGTAGAGGATAATGAAATAGATTCTTACTATGCAGCCATCAAAAGAAATGAAATCTTGCCATTTGCAATGACGTGGATGGAACTAGAGGATATTATGCTGAGCAAAATAAGTCAATCAGAGAAAGACAACTATCATATGATCTCCCTGATATGAGGAAGTGGAGATGCAATGTGGGGGGCTTGGGGGGTAGGAAAAGAATAAATGAAACAAAATGGGATTGGGAGGGAGACAAACCATAAGAGACTCTTAATGTCACAAAACAAACTTAGGGTTCCTGGGGGGAGGAGGGTAGGGAGGGGGGTGGCATTATGGACATTGGGGAGGGTATGTGCTAAGGTGAGTGCTGTGAAGTGTGTAAACCTGGTAATTCACAGATCTGTACCCCTGGGGCTAATAATGCATTATAGGTTTATAAAAAATTAAAAAAAAAAAGAAATAGATTACTGAATAATGGAAAGATGCAGATAAGCATGAGGATTTGACTCACTTGTTGAACCATTGGGTGAAATATGTAATTAAACCATCACAGTACCAGTTTGGCCAATAAGGAGGTTTGAGATATAGACACATCCATTTTATATTCTAAGACTGGCACATTAGATATATCATCAAAAATCGTCATTAATAAATTTTAAAATGCAAGTAGTAAAATGGAATATATGGTTGTATGCATTCCAAAAGGACTTGGATTAAATTCAGCATGTTCATATCCAATCAATAAATAATTCCTAATCTCCCAACATATGTGAGACTCAGAATGCTAGGGATTCTGAAAAAATAAAGACAGGTCTGAAATTATCTGAGATTTGTTCATATCTACTGATCAATTACTTATGGAATCCCTCATATGTGTCTAGTACAGTGTTACATCATTCTCTAAAACTGAACAAGGAAGAAAGATGCATACATCAGTGAAATAAAACACAAGTGCTATAATGTATGCAAAATATCATGGGGCACAAAGAGGGAGTGGCTGGAGTAGATAAGGAAGGTTTCATGGTGGAGATGATACCTGTGCTGAGTCTTGAAGAATGAGTCATTCTTCAGATGGATACTAGTGGGAGGTCTTAAGAAAACAAGGGAACTCCGTGTACAGAAACACAGGCAAGGTCCACTGTATATCTACTGGGGAATAGGGAACAATTTTCTTTCCAGAGTTTGGAAAGTTGAGTTGGTGGGGAAAGGAACAAATTGACACATGTGAAGTTAGTGTGGGGATCAATCCTTCTTTCACGGTGATTCCTTCATTTAAGTGCTTGAGTCTCTTAATGTTTACCAGGAACTGGTACCATCATAGACATCATCTCAGAAGCTAGTAAATAATTACAAGGCACAATATAGCTTTGTTCTATAAAAGGATATAGTCTAATGGAAAAACAAGTGCAGAGCCATCATAATCAAGTATGATGATTACTGAAAAGATATACAAAGACATTTCTAGAACAGCAATGAGAACCAGGCTTTCCAGAGGATAGTATTCCTGAGCTGAATGGATGTCTTCCAAACAAAGACTGTTTTGTGTGTATGCATACGTGTGTGAAGAACGCAAGGAATGGACCCAGCATGCACATGACAAAAATCCTGATCTGAGAGAAAACACATTTGAGGAGGTTCACTTGGATTAGCTTGCATAAGGAGCAAGAGCTGGGTGGAGGTGAGCCACATGGACAGTGAAATCTCTGTGTACCCTCTTGAATCCTTGCAGGGGTATCCTTCTCTTTATAGGAATCTGGAGAGGTTTTAGGTAAGAGACTGTCAGGGCCAAATGTACTGGCTGGAGAGCCTCTCCATGTAGGAGAAACTGATTTGGAGAGAGTAGTTAACTGGGTCTCAGATAAAAAGGAAGTAGTAAGTTAAGGGCAGACACATTTCTATTGGATCTGTGAAGAAAACGTTTGAGGATAAATTGGGAAGGATTGTCCTATAGGAAATGGAAAAATGATGTTAGATTTTATACAGGGCTAGGGCCATAAAATCATCAGCTATTTTAGAAAGATAAATCCAGGAGGATATATCAGTGTGGATGGAGTCCGTTATCAGTGGGATGGGGCTGACAAGTGTCGATGGGCACCTCAGTGAAGGCATCAGCAGTGGGATGAGCAGATGGAACAGAGAATTGCTGCTGTGTTGTCATGTAGATAATAAGAAATGTTTGTGGCTTTGGGACTGAGAAGGGAGATGTCCCGACACAACTGTTCAAATTTATAGTAACATTAAAGGTGACTCTAGACCTAACTCAGTTCTTGAGGATCACATCATGTGTTGTTGTTTTTGTTTATTTGTTTAATAGCAGAAATAATAGAAGAATTTTTAAAAAAAAATAATAGAAGAAATTCATGATGTAGAAAAGAAATACAATAAAGCTGCAATGAAACCTCAACCATAAAATTGGAAGAAACGGAAATGATTTTGAGACTGCTGTGAGTCTGGAAATAGAAAGGTGTTTCTGTGATAGAATTTTAGAGTTTCATCTAAGATAAAATTGAGAAGGAAACCAAGTCCCTGAATTGTCCTTCTGGCACTTTGCAATGGCATTCAGTAGATACATCACCATCCAAGGTCTATAACTCTGGAGACAAGAAATACACAGTGAAGAATTTGCAAACATGTCAATCAGAAAGTTGACAGTTGGAGTGGCTGTAGGCAGGGTTAGACAGTGACATTGCTAACACCTTTGCAAGCATAAAGTGCAAGATGAGAGGACGACCAAGTTGCTCAGAGACACTCTGCCAACTCAGGGATCAGTTTCAGCCACCAGGAAGGCTGTGCTTGACAGCTGCACTCAGGGGATAGCTCAGTGTTGGAGAGTCACAGAGTTCCAAAGAAAGCAACCATAAAGCTGGATGAACGGGTCAGGAAGAAAGTCAGTAAAGCTTAGAAGGAAACAACCCCAGAGCTGTTCACCACAAAACACAGTACAAACAATTGTATTTGTATTTTGTTTATGAAAGAAACCCTCGGCTATTAACCCATTAGATTCTCTTTGAATGGTTATGATATAGAAGGAGCCAGAAGGGGAAGGAAGATAACATTTATTAACACTAAATGTCCAGACTGTGCATGTGAGGACAGAAATCCAACAGAACTGTTTTTGATTCAAATCTCTGATACTTGGTACAACCTCGGACAAGTTAATAGCTACAGTGCCTCAGTGCTTTCATCTTTGAAATGGGGGGAAATGTCCCTAAGTATGAATGAGCTGTGAAAATTGTACAAGGTGCCTGAGAGTCAGATAAGGAGGGCATGATCAAATAATGTTAAGATAAAGGAAAAAAGAACAACAACAACAAAAAACCCCGCTTGTCTGTCCTCAATGAAGATAGAAGAGCATGAGGACATCAGAAAGAAAGGAGAGGGGCCCCTGGGTGGCACAGTCTGTTGAGTAACTACTGATTTCAGCTCAGGTTATGATCTCAGGGTCCTGAGATCACGCCCTGCATAAGGCTCCATGCTCAATGCAGAGTCTGCTTGAGATTCTCTCTCTCCCTCTGCTCCTCCCCCACTTGCATGCACATACTCTCACTACTAATAAAATCTTTAAAAAAGGAAAAAAAAAAAGAAAGGAGATTGATGAAGAGGAAGTGGAAAATGATTCATGTTTCATGACAATACAAGATCCCGTCAACACTAAAGCATCACTATACACCCCTGGTCTAGCATTTTGGTTATATAAACTAATTTGTTACAGTGATTCATCTCCTTCAATGGTAACAGAATTACAGATTCAACACAATGGGCCTAATTATTAATAATATAAAGACAACAAATATTATTATTGTATTATTATTACTGAAAATGTAATGGTGATTCGTGCAATCACACTGAATGCTTTTAAAGTATCCATTATTATATTTTTTAAAAATAAGTAAAATATATACACTTAATACAGGCAAGATGCTTGAAACTTAACATCATTATAATTGAACATTTCCCTCTTCTTTAAAGATTTTATTTTTGTATTTGACAGAGAGACAGTGAGAGAGGGAACACAAGCAGGGGGAGTGGGAGAGAGAAGAAGCAGGGAGCCCTATGGCAGGCTCAATCCCAGGACCCTGGGATCATGACCTGAGACAAAGGCAGACTGAGCCACACAGGCACCCCATAACTGAACATTTCTTGAAGATTCTCTTAATTCATCTATCTCATTTTATTCTTTGTTTATGTTTAAGTCCTATGTAAAATAATTTCAATTGCTCCTAATCTGTGTTTTTGAAAAATAAAGATAAATTTTGAATAGATGGTATGGACATATTTAGGTGACCATTGTGGATTTGGATTTGGAAATGGTCAAATTCATGCTGAAATTAGAATGACTATTTTTTTTAAAGATTTATTTATTTATTTGACAGATAGAAATCACAATAGGTAGAGGGGCAGGCAGAGAGAGAGAGAGGAGGAACCAGGCTCCCCACTGAGCAGAGAGCCTGATGCGGGACTCGATCCCAGGACCCTGAGATCATGACCTGAGCCGAAGGCAGAGGCTTTAACCCACTGAGCCACCCAGGTGCCCAGAATGACTATTTTAAAAACAGGAAGTTTAGTATGAAACTAGACACATACAGTTTTTGAGTTACTTGAGAAAGAAGTATGTCCACAGTGCTTTCACACTCTCTCTCTATATGTATAATATTTATCTAGCTACATATGTGTGTGTGTGTGTATACTCATATGTCTCCATTACACCCCTCCAGGCCTTTGTTAGCCTTGGAAATAATGTAAACCATCATTTTCTGAAGATTTATGGGCAGATCATATACCTAAGCACATGTTAGGTAATATTTTTTCATGATTTGGGTAAATAGTCTAGGTTACTATACAGAATGCACCGAGGGTTGGGAAACACTAGAAAGGATTTTAGTGCAAGCTTACACAGGTGAAGGATTAAGTGATGCTATCACTACACAACTCTAATCTCCATCTTTATTTTTTCTAAAGCATCTGCTTTCTTTTCTCTTTTCATCCAGACCCCTTGGTCACATACCACTCTTCTGAGGCACAGGGATTAATTCTGAATTCTTTTGTACACAGTGTGCCTTTAGTCCAGATGAAATTGAACTTCTTTTTAGAGTACTTGAATGGTATTAAACAACCTGTGCATGCATTGTGAATTCTAAAATTATCTAGAACTTGGGGTAAGAGAGAGTATTTACAAGTTCCCTATTGATTTTCCAAGTTGGAATTCATTTTAAGCACAAATATAAAACTGAGCTCAATTTCAGGAGGATGAATAAAATTGAATTAGTTCTAATATTATGTAGCAAATGCAGAAAATTTAAAAGACTGCAATTTTCTATGCCTATTTCAAAATGTGCTTCTACAAATAATAGCCAGATGAATTATAGTGAAGAGACAAAGGAAAAGTACAGTCAACAGTTAATTTTTGGCAGCAAACTTGATCCATTTCATATTGTTGAAGACAGTTAATAACATCGAAGGATGTATATTAACTTCAAGATTTTTGTTTCTCATTCTGAATTCATAGTCAGTGCTCTTAGAAATATTTTACTAAATGAAGAATGCTGTCAAATTTAAGTAAGGAAAGAATTAAGGAGATAATTTGAAGCAGACCAATTGAGAAAGGTCATTTGCATAAAGCTGCTAAAAAGTCCATATCTTGAGCACATCAATTTTTCCAAGTTTAGCCAGCTAATCCGGGACAAAGTCATGGAGACCAACATTCAATCTTACATACTTGAAAAGAGGTCAGATTTTTTGCTTGAATATTTGATTGAAGAAAGGTGTAGGGGCCACTTTGAAATGACTGTCATTGCTTAGTGAGGTACTATTTTTCTTAGATGGCTTGGAGGATGATTGAAAATTTGGTTCCTTGACGAGGTGAAATATAACTAGGAAAACGAGGCACCAAGTTAGCTATTTTGAATGTGGTCCTATGAGAGATAGCACTTTGTGACATATGGCTTTCAAATATTTCTTGAAGACTGATGCATTCAAGCTTTGTTTTCATGACAAATCCAGGACATGAAGTATAGCACTCAAGGAATGATGAACTTCATAATGATGAAGTCTTGTGGATCACTGAAAAAGCATACTTGGAAAACAAAACAAAGAGGTGTAATCATGAACCTTGGTTGTAATTAAATCCTTGATGGCACATTTTAACTGCATTTATCATGTAAAATATTCTTCTGATTCATTGCAAATTGTCTTTGATTTATAGAGAGGTTCTTTCTTCTGGTACTGTTCATTGACTTTGCACTTAATAGTGTCATAAAATGTTCACCAAGACATGTTAATAATACTCCATCTGGAATACCTTAGTTGGTTGCACAAGCCTTTATAATAAACGTATAAAATTCAACACGGTGAATCCAGTCATGATGAATAAGCCTCAGAGTAGGGCCACAGTTCAATGCGTCAATAGTTATTACTCACTTCTATTATTTTCTTAACTTCCAGTTAAGAAACAGTGCATTTGACGATAACATTTCTGACTCCTATTTATGCATACATTTTAATTTCAAGTCCTGAGGTGCAGCTTTACTTTTTACACAAAAGAATAGCCAGCCAGTTGGCTCTCTTTTGTGAAGCGAAAAAAGAAAATATCACCTTTTCAGCTCAGAATACATGAGAATAGAAATAATTGATCATAGAAGCTAAATATAGAGTTATTGTTCTCTACTCTAATCAACCCTGACATGTTCCCCTTGACCCGTCATAGTTGTTCTTAGATATTTATAGACACCTAATGTGAAAAAGGAAATTGTAGTAAGTGATAAGATATTTACTCTGGATTATGAACAAGTATGACTTCAAGTAGCATACAAAGACAAGGATAACAACTTACAGACAAAAGGTTTAGGATTATGACATTCACACTTTTAATAAAATGGCGATGCAATTATAATTTAAGTAGAAGGCAGTTGGGAAGATGATCCTGGATATTGCTATTGTTTTACTAACCTAAAATAAAATCTAAGCCTATATGGTGTACTAAGAACAAAAATCTAACTAAGTAAATTTGAAGATCTAATTGATTTTATTACATGAGTCATGAATCCACAACATCTCATCTGGCAAACAGAGGGGAGCCTTAAGGAGCTGTACAAAATGGAAGGTTTTTTGGTAGGAAGAAGGATGGGGACTACAATTTATAAACAAACAAAAAGGGAAAAGGATTGTCTCAGGCAAGGTCACTTTCCCATGGGGGGAAGCTCAGAAGGTCTTATCATGCAGATTTTGCCTTCTGTCCATTTGGGGATGGAGCGAGCACCTGTGACAGATTATCTCATTGTATTTATCAAAAAATTCCTGACTGACCAGTTAAAACGTTTCTGGGGGAGGTTAAAACTGCAATTAGGTTAAGTATTGGGCCCCAGTTTGGTGACTTGGCCTAAATGACACCATTTTGTGTTTCTTTTTAACAGGTGAGACATTTTCACTACATACCTTTGTAGGAATAAGCTTAATACAAATGTTCCTGGTATTGCTAAACGTAATTATGTTTCAGTGGGCTTTTTGAGTTCCCATACGTCCCAAATCCCTGCAGTCACAAAACATCATGTAATTCTAGCATACAGAAAATATGTTTAGGGAAATTCCCTTTTTTTTTCCAAGTTAAAAGAAAAAGAGTATAAACAATAACATAATCATAACATAATCAATATTGATCTTATAATTATTACTCAGTAGAGATCATTTTAACAGACATTGCCATTATTAAGGAGAGAACACCTTTCATTACCGTTCACTTAAAAACTCTTACTTCAATATATACCTAATGCTGCTTGTCAGTGAAGTAACCAGGCTGCTTTCATTAGGTACAGAACCACCAGGCTGACATTTTCAGATTGAATCTGTGGGAAAGAACTACATTTTAACATTCCCAATTTCCTATGTTTCGTTTATAATCATTACAAGATCATCTTAGCATTATAAAGTTTAGAGAGGGGAAAAAAAGCTACCCTCAAGTACTCTATTCTACATAATGCAGAAGGTTTTGTTGTTGTTGTTGTTTACATCATTCAACAGTCCAATATTTTCATGGTGGAAGCCCCCTTTACCACCTCCCTCACATCAGTGTGTCATAGAATATAGGCTTCGCCGTCGGATGGTGCTGTGGTTTTCCTCTTTTTTTAAATCTGTGCTTAGGTAGTTATTTGCTTCAATATTCCTACAGATAAGTGAAATTCAGAGTTGGAATGTCCAAGTCCCTTCTGCACCCAGGATATCTCCTTTGTGTTTCTGGCCTGTTAGACACATCATTCTTTATTTGGATGTCACTGCTTTAAGATTCCTTGCAGTACACAATGGAAAGCCTCTCTTTTCCACTCGGTACTAATCCTGCTCCAGCTCTTATGTTTTCTATCTCAGTAAATGGAACTATCATCTCCCCAGGGCCCAAGTCATCCTCAACCTACATCTATCGCATCCGTTAACATCTTTCATTATCACCAGCTCCTGCATCCTATCTTTTAAATTGCTACTATTTTTTATATCCATCTTCTATCTATCCATTACGGCATTGCTATTCTCTTAGTTAAGACTCTTGTTCTTACATTTTTTAAACAATATCCTGTATGTTATTTCTGCCTCCATTTCTACCTTTCTTAAATCCATTATCAATTCTTCAGCTATAGTGAACTTTAAAATCAGCAGTTGGTAAACTATGGCCATGGGCCAAATTCAGCCAGCTACCTGTTTTGGTAAACAAGAATTCACTGCAACACAGCACACTCGTTTGTTTATATCTTATCTATGCTGCCTTTATGCTACAAAGAAAGTGAAGCAAATAGTCCAAGAAGCCTTAAGTATGTACTATCTACTTTTTACAGAAAAACTGTGCTAACCCCTGTCCAATATATCAAATAGTTCCCCAGCTTAAGTGCTTTCAAAGGTCTTCCATGGTGCAGGGAAGAAGTCTCGCAGCAGTCTTCAAACTCTTCTCTCAGCACTCCCTGATATAAAC
Organism: Mellivora capensis; assembly: GCA_004024625.1. Classification (NCBI taxonomy): domain Eukaryota; kingdom Metazoa; phylum Chordata; class Mammalia; order Carnivora; family Mustelidae; genus Mellivora; species Mellivora capensis. The sequence continues at coordinate 65,064 of PISX010007471.1, read as the reverse complement.
TGATGTCCCAACCATACCATACCCAACGGTCCTTACCTTAGAGCCTTCAGTCATCATTATGAATTTGGTGAACTACCTTTTGTCTTCTACAGCTTGATATCCAAGCCTCTGTTTGTGGACAATATTCCTTGACCCTGGAAGTCTGAGGTAGACACCCCTTGATACATAAACCCAGAACTTCCTGCACTTGCCCCAATCAAAACATATAATGCTACAATCTATTTACATATTATTTTTGCCTCCCAGTTAAATTGCCTCTCAAAACATGAATAGTGCATGGTTCATGGAAAGAACTCAGCATTGTCTGCTAAATGAATGAATAAATGTTATTCGTGTCTTTCTTTTCTTAAACCTTTCCTATAATTAATTTTAATAGTACTTATTTTTAAAGTGTCTTAGTTTCAATGTGTCGAATGCATACCCATATCATATGAAGATGTAGACTGGCTGGAGCATCTGGGTGGCACAGTTGGTTGAGCAGCTGACTCTTGGTTTTAGCTCAGATCATGACCTCATGGTCCTGGGATTGAGCCCAGAGTCTGGCTCCATGATCAGCATGGAGTCTGCTGGGGATTCTCTCTCCCTCTCTCCCTCTGCCCCTCTGCCCCTCTGCACCATGCACTATCTCTTTCTAAAATGAATAAGTAATTCTTTCCAAAAAAAATGTAGATCTGCTTTGTAGTTGTTAAGCAAATGCAATAGCAAATAATATTGTATAATGTTTGAAAAATACCTAACAGTTTATAAAGTGTCTTCCCATATATTTTCTCAGTGAATTGATTCTTTGAAACAGCTCTGTGGTGCCAATCCTCTATAGTCATTTAAATGCAACATCCAGTTTTGTGGAATGATTAAAAATGACTCAGAAAATTGATACACAATTCTTGTAACACATGAACTCAGAGCATGCATTATAATCAAAATATATTGTAATGAAAGTTAGTTTTCAATTCAGTAACATCAGAGTCTCTTATTTACTGGAAATTGATGCCAGGGTCCATTTTCTTTTAGTTCTACCACTAATTCAATCTCTTGCTGTTATTAGATATGTTTTATTCTGTTCTAAGACAGGAAAACTATTGTTTTAGTCTATTATTTTCCTTGAATAGTAAAGCCTATCAAGTATATTTTTCTCTAAGATCTGACTCTTTGGAAATAAAAACTTTGTTCTACCTTTCAGAACATACATTTTACTTTTTAATTTTTTTCCCTTGATCTGGATATGAGAGGGTATTTGTGTTCATCTGAAAAATTACATAAAGATATTTGCTTTTATCTAATAATGTCTACTTGTGAACATTAATTTAAATAAATTTTATTTCAGAACATTTTATTGTGAACACAATAAGTATTTTCATTACACTAGACCATTGGTTTATAAAATTCAGAGGATATAAGGATTATCACCTTATAAGCTTTTTAGAAATGCTGATTTCAATACCTAAGAGCAAATAGTCTAATCACTGGGTCCAGTGTTGGGTCTTTATTTCTTATCAAGTATTACAATAATTCTGATGCAGCTGGCCCAGACCATCCTTTGAGAAACATTGAACAGAACCAAGGTTTTGCAGAAAACACATCATATGTTTGCATTCAGGTGGGTTCAGAGTGCATACGTGACATTATTTGAATTTCTTACCTCTGAAAATCAGCACAACTGGCTATCGTCTAACAAAGGGAAAAAGATAAACCAGGCACTAAGCACAGTGAGCTTTATCAAAAGGAGAGCTAAATAATTCAGAGGAGGCTGATTCTTCACCCACATCCCACCAGAACCAGTCTTATCCTGTGAACATTGACTTCAGCTCTTCCTATGCTAACTTTAATGTACATTTATATTTTTGTACATTTTAATTCCGATGTGTTTCCAATACATAGATAATTTATGTTCATTATAGAACATAAAAAGAAAAGAAAAGAAAGAAAACTCAAATAAACAAACAAAAAATAATTCACTTAAAATCCCTCCATCCAAAACTAGCAACTCATATCTTTTATATGTTTTCTGGTGTGACTGTATTCACTGAAATTACCTGGAAAGATAGGTTAATAGATTATCTCTGTTCCTTTGGGGAATATCCCTTTTTGCAATATCAGTCTGTGTTTTTAGTAAAAAATTGTTTAGATGGATTCGATCAACATGTCAATTTAAATGAGTTTAAGCTAAAGGAAAATCACAGGGTCACAGAACAGGGACACTGATGGTATGAACCTCCTTCCAGAACAGTAGATCCAAGTCCTCAAGGATATCCACATCTGGCCTTCTCCACACCTTCTGTTGGTCAAGAGTGTGCTTTCCATTGGCTTGAGTCCCAGGCAGGCTCCTCCATCACAGACCTGATTCCACTCCCAGTTTCAGAGAGAAGCATGTGATTCAGCACTTTCTCATGATGCTGCCTCTGGCTTTTATTGAGATATTGATACATTATCCCAAGTACAGTCACTGAGCTAGCCGAATGGAAGACTGCATGGCTATGACACCAGTGAAGGAAAAGCAAAACAAAAGAAGGCCAGAAAAATGGAGAGCTCAACATGGTTATCCTTGAGACACTGTACCTGAGGCAAGTTTCATGCCATGACCATTCCTATTTTATAATCCTGCAAATTTTCTTTTAACTCCATCTAGTTTGACATAGTGCATCCCTTTCATCTGAAAAGGTCTTTGTTGGTATATAGAACAGGTCCTCATTATTCATGGATTCTGTATTTACAAATTGGTCTACTTGCTCTAATTTTTTTGTGACCATGGGATCAATACTCATGGTACTGTCCTGGTCATTTGTGGACACACCAAGAATTAAGAGAAATTTCTCATTTTATGTGTGTGTTCCCAGTTGAAGTCAAACAAGGTGATGTTCTGTCTTCTTGTGTCAGCTCTCATACTCTAAAAAAGTGTCCTTTTCATGGTTGATTTATTGTCATGTCACATTTTTGTACTTTTTGTGGGTGATTTATTTAAAATAACTCCCAAGCATCATGCTGAAGTACTGTCCAGCATGCCTAAGTGCAAGAAGATTGCGATACGTCCTACAGAGAATACATGTGTGTTATGTACACTTCGCTCAGGCATCAGTTATAGCCCTGATGGCGAGTGAGTGAAAAATACTTACTAAGTAAGGTGTCCTTTTTTAAAGATTTTTATTTATTTATTTGAGAAAGAGAGAGAGAACATGAGCAAGAGGGAGGGGCAGAGAGAGAGGGAGAAGAGACTCCCAAATGAGTAGGAAGAGAGATGCAGGACTGGATCCAAGGACCCAGAGATCATGACCTAAGCCAAAGGCAGACACTTAACTGATTGAACCACCCAGGTGCCTCCAAATAAGGTGTTCCTTAAATAAAAGCATACATAAAACAAAATTATATATTGAGGTTAACAAAAATCTTGTGACCAGGGGCTTGCAGCAAACTGCCCCTATATTTCCCCAGGAGAAGCAGTCCTGTATTTGATAATCAGCACTTGGTGTGACTTTATATAGAACATAGCTTCTGTGAATAATAAGAACTGAGTGCATACATAAGATACTAATAGGTACTGTTTTGCAACCTTTTTATGTTATGTAATACTGTAAGTATTAATACTTTTGGATAGTACTTAATTTTGTATGACAACATTATATAAAAAGACTGAGTGGTCATATGTGTTTGTATATATGCACATGTGTTTTTGTACATGTTTCTTTGTGAGTCATTGTATTAGGAGCTCAGTATATGTTTTTTGTTTGTTTGTTTGTTTCACCAAAGTGCACTGTTCCTGCTTGGGGAGACCCAGTTCTGTCTGTTAAACAGCTTCGCTTTGGTTTATTGATTAGTAAGTGATTTTATACATAAAACAAATTAATTCTTTGTCATACAAGTTGTAAATAATTTTCTGAGTTACTTATTTGCCCTCTAACATGGCATATATTTTCTTGGCATTAAATAATTTTTGATTATGTATACGATCAAATACATCAATGTTTACCTTTATTTCTACCTCTGATGCTTTGTTTAGAAAGCATTTTACCATCCTTCAAATTTCTCCACTGTTTTTAATGCTTATTGCTATTTTCCAGAGTTATTATTAATTTACATTTTCTTATGCATTTTCTGGTATATCAGTGGGATTTGGAGAGAGAGAGAGAAAGTTAATTCATGTGCTTAGCTGGGCATCTTAGAGGGCAAGTCTCAACACTATTTCTCTTTTAATTTAGGAGATGATGAATCATGTCAGTTTCCTCATTACTGAAACATTATTGCATTTCTGTAATATTATTCAAACTCATGATGATATTATTTTAATTCTATGCTAGATTCAGTTTGCTAATTTGTTTTAGAATTTTTACATCTATCTTCAAGAAAGACAGATACTTATAAACACACAAAGAGAATTTGTTCGGGAGTGTTTGCAGAATGCTGGAATTTTTTGTTCCTCAAATGTTTATGAGGGTATTGCCTATAATGTCCAGATCTGGCACATTTTAGAGAAATTTTAATACATATATGTGTATGTATGTATTTTATTTATATATATATATAATATATGTATACACACAAACACACACACACAGACATGCATGCCACGATTTCATAATTATCTAATAAGGCTTTCTGAATTAATTTTTGTATACATTCTAAGATTTTCCTTGAAAATTAAACATTTTATTAATATGTATGTTGATTAGCATCAAAAGAGCCCCCTTTCTCATTTAATTTTTAACAACTTGATTTAGATAATAGCTTGATTTTTATAGGTGTTTTTAAAATTATTTCTAGATTTATACATTATTGTTATCAATGGTATTTGATTTAGGAACCACTTGTTTAACACATATTATGTGCCAGAGAATTTAAGCACTTAATATTTATTTAATTGTTTCTACAAGCCTATGGCATAATTTCTCTTGTTATTTCCATTTGCCAAATGGAAAAAAAAAAGGATGAGGTACAGAGAGATTAAGTAATTTACCTAAATTCACACAGCAACTTCTTTCAAGACATGTCTACAAAGGCAAAGGAAACAAAAGCAAAAATGAACTTTTGGGACTTCATCAGGATCAAAATCTTCTGCACAGCAAAGAAAATAGTCAACAAAACAAAGAGGCAACCCACAGAATGGGAGAAGATATTCACAAATGACACTACAGACAAAGGGTTGATATCCAAGATCTATAAAGAATTCCTCACAATCAACACTCAAAAAAACAGATAATCACATCAAAAAATGGGCAGAAGACATGAACAGACACTTCTCCAAAGAAGACATACAAATGGCTAACAGATACATGAAAAAATGTTCATCATCATTAGCCATCAGGGGGATTCAAATCAACACCACATTGAGATACAACCTTACACTAGTTAGAATGGCCAAAATCAACAAGACAGTAAACAACAAGTGTTGGAGAGGATGTGGAGAAAAGGGGAACCCTCTTACAGTGTTGGTGGGAATGCAAGTTCGTGCAGCCACTTTGGAAAACAGTGTAGAGATTCCTTAAGAAATTAAAAATAGAGCTTCCCTATGACCCTGCAATCACACTACTGGGTATTTACACCAAAGATACAGATGTAGTGAAAAGAAGGGCCATCTGTACCCCAGTGTTCATAGCAGCAATGGCCATAGTTGCCAAACTATGGAAAGAACCAAGATGTCTTTCAACAGACCAATGGATAAAGAAGATGTAGTCCATATATACAATAGAGTATTACGCCTCCATTCAGAAAGGATGAATACCCAACTTTTGTATCAACATAGAAGAGATTATGCTGAGTGAAATAAGTCAAGCAGAGAGAGTCAATTATCATATGGTTTCACTTATTTGTGGAGCATAAGGAATAACACGGAGGACATTGGGAGAAGAAAAGAAAGGAGTTGGGGGAAATCAAAGGGGAAAATGAACCATGAGAGACTGTGGACTCTGAGAAACAAAATGAGGGTTTTGGAGGGGAGGGGGGTGGGGGGGTTGGGTAAGCCCAGTGTTGGGTATTATGTAGGGTACGTATTGCATGGAGCACTGGGTGTGGTGCATGAACAATAAATCTTGGAACACTGAAAAAATAAAATAAAATTAAAAATAAATAAATAAACTCACACAGATAGAAAATGGAAGAGCCAGGAGTGAAAGCAAGTTCTTTGTCTCTAGAGTGTTTTCCATTTTAACCACAACATTATGTTAAAAGGAAGAACACTTTCAAGAGGGATAATTGAAAAATGCTGCAAGAGCTTTCATACATATATGAAAGGGTCTTCTTTAAACCCCTTTCTGCAATAGTTCTGTTTACCTAAATTTCTGAAAGGTAGCTCTACCTGTTCAAACTGTCACTATTTCCAAGTGATAAAAATTTTACAGTGACAAAAAAATTAAAATAAAACAAAGAATAGGAAAAAAAGAATGGATTGGGGAAGCTGTGCCACTTAGAGAAAATTGCCTTTGCTGGTAACACCCCAGGCAGCAGCAGTTAGGAGCTCAGTGACCTTAAGTGCCACAGAACCATTAAAAGTAATGAGGTGTGAGCTCAAGCCAATGACTGATAAAAAGGCAATGTCTTCTCAGGGGGTCGAGCTGTAACATCCAACATTAATGTATTAGTATCAGTAGATGAAACATGACGAGTACTAAATCTCATTTGCATAATGGATGAAGCTTGGGAAGGAGTTCCAGATGGCTGATGAGCACCTTGAGCCAAAAGGAGAATTTTTTTAAAGACTCAATATACAAAGTCTAGAATATTAAGACAAAAGTAACTAAAAAAAAAAATAGAGCAAATGTAAGGGACTATGCACTGTTGGACAATGCACTTTTAAATTTGAAATAAAATTAAGTAAACTTGCCTCTAGAACCCAAATATGCCATCCAGTGATCCTGGCTGGACTGACGAGCTCTGTCTCTCAAATCATCCTCATTGTTTAAGAAAACAGATAGTAACAGATAATTAATTGGTTGGGTAAACTTTGAGTAAACTTATCCAAATCTCGATACAGATGTCTAAATGACTTATTTGACTATGTTTTATGCAATTTCTCAATTGTGTTAGTATTTGAATGAAAATCATACAGAGCACTCAATTTACTAGTCACAGTCTGGCTTGTGGGGAAAGAAATCCTTTCTGGGGAGTAAATGTGACTTGATTTAGTCCTTATGCAAGTTTCTCTCTAAGCAGATGGAATGATTCAAAATCAATTATGTGGGCATGTGTGTATGAGAGTGTGTGTGTGACGTTAGTTCCTTAGGTCTCTTATGGCAGTTGTGATTTATATTTATACAGATTTCTATACAGGCATACCTCACAGACATTGTGAGTTTGGTTCCGAACCTCTGCAATAAAGTAAATATTGCAATAAAGTGAGTAAAATAATTTTTTTCTCATTTTCCAGAGCACATAAAAGTTATGTTTATATTATACCATAGTCTATTGAGTGTACAATAGCATTATGTCTAAAATAACAATGTTCATACCTTAATTTAAAATTACTTTATTACTAAAAAGTACTAGTCATCATCTGAGCTTTTTCTGACTCATAATCACTGATCACAGATCGTTATAACAAATATAATAATAAGAGAAAAGCTTGAAATATTTCAAGAATTACCAAAATGTGAGATTGAGGCAAGAAGTGAGCAACTGCTGTTGGGAAAACAGTGTCACTAGACTTGCTTGTTGCAACTTTGTTTCAATTTGTCAAGAACTAAGTAGATAGTTATAGATGCTCAATAAATGCTAGTTATAGATGCTCAATAAAGCAAAGTGAAATAGATTCCATTTTACCTATACTACAAATACATATGGTTTGAGTGCAATTTATTCTAATACAAAGGATTATGCAAGTTCTGAGTTACCACTGGACAAAATCACAAAGCGTGTAGCACCATACTACCCCAGACCGCTTCTAGGCTGGGAGCCATATCTGCTGTGGACAGGCACAACCTAGTAGGACAGAGCACCTACTCACATTCTGCCTTCTACTCTTAAACAATGGAATGTCGCATTAAATAGTGCCCTCTTCACCTTCAGAAATTTGCCTCACCTGGGGCCACCTCAGTCAATTCATGACATTGATATCCTCACACCATCCCTCCTAAATTCAGTTTGAATCTTTTCATATTTCCTGCTTTGGTTCTCTTTAAAGATAATAATATTATTCTCAGTCTCTCACTAGTGGTGAGGAGTATAGCTTTCTCCCAGAATTCAAATCGAGGTGATATTTTAAAATGTACAAGGATTCTATCCCCCTTATCCTACAAATAAATAAACAAAGAACACTTTTACCTTAAAAATAACTATTTCAGCTTTTAATTCACCTGATTTCACTCTCCCTCATTTGTGGGGAATTGTTCCATGATTTGAAGGTCTTTTTGCCTGTGACATGCCTTTGCCAATTTGGTCATGATCCCTTTCATCCTTCCTTGGGTTGCCCTTTGTGGTAGCCAGCTTCACTCTGCTGGATCCCAGTTGTGTGCTTGATTAAAGTGGTACATTTCCTCTAAATTAGTAATAAATAAGGTAACATGAATTGAGTTATGTATTTTAGCTCAAGGAATGAGGTAAAACAATTGCAAGAAATTTTAGGCACATGACCACTCCATGGGTAGCTCCAAACCAAGTCTGGAATACTCTTTAGTATAATACTATAAAGACCACCATCTATCTACTCATGGGAATAAGGAGTCCATTTCTTTCCATGTAATTTCAATACGAAGAAAACACTCTGGTCAGACATATATTTGAATATTCGATTGAGCAGATTAGAGGTGGACATTTATTTCATAACATACCTATACCTCATTCCTTAGATAAAATAAGTCTGTGCATCCATATCCTGTTATTGAAGCCTCTGTCCTCTGGCTTTAGTATGCATCCCTGAGAATGCTACCAACTCATAGGATGTCCTCTGCAGCCACATTTAAACAGCCATAACGTCGCACCTGGAAACTGGATGGTCTGCCCAGAGAATGTTCTCGTGAGTTTCAGACCTGGGACTGAAACTTGTCTCTTCTTACTTTAAATCCAATGACCTTTCCATGCTCAAGTCATGAAGTTTTTGTTAGAACCAGCACCTGTGACAGCACAGCATTGCAGTGGGTGGAAGGAAGAAACTCAACAGCTATGTTACTGGTGGAATTCTTTAGAAGGCAGAACACAAACAGGGTTAATATAAATAATGGGGGCTTTTCCTCATGCTATATGAAGAGAACATGCTAAATTAAAACTGGCAAATAAGTCTAAACATGTAGTTAGTTAGACATTTGAAAACAAGTTTTATAATCATTTTCACCAATTGTTTTGGAGGGGGGAAAAAAACACAACACTGTTTTTCTCCTCTAATACTACATGTCAGCTTCTGACACCAGGTGTGTGGGTTTTTCCACACACCAGGCAATTCTGTGACAACAGCTGGGTGTCCTACAGTTCAACTTAATTTTGACACGATCTCCCTGGAGATAGCAACAAATTCCACGGGTTAAGGGCTCTGTCCCATGAGAATGCCCCTATTTCGGACTCTTAACTGCAAGTCCAAGTTATTACCTGTGTTTCTGACTGATTGGCTATAAATTTCAAGTTCCTATGACCCCAGCTTAGGTTTGATTACTTTGCTAGAATGGCTCACAGAACTCGGGAAAATAATTTACTTACTAGATTACCAGTTTATTACCAAGGATAGTAAAGGATACAAAATAAAAAGCCTGATGAAGAGGTACATAAGGCAAGGTCTGGATGAGAGTCCTGATCACAGAAGCTTTTATCCCCTTGGGTATGGGATGAACCACCCTCATGTCACATGGATGCATTCTTGTTCACCAACCCAGAAGCTCTAAACTCCATCTTTTTTGGATTCTTATGGAAGCTTCAGTATGTACTCATGGTCAATTAAGTAATTAAGCACTGGTGATTAAATCAATTTCCATCCCTTCTCCCTTCCAGTGAGGTCGAGAGTGGGTGGAGATTTTCAACACTCTGAGGATAAAGTTGATTCTTCTGGCAACCTATTCCTATTTTTAAGAGCTTTCCAAAAGTCACCTCATTAACAGAAGCAAAAGTGTGGTTGAAAGGGGCCTGTTATGAATAACAAAATACACCCATTTCACCTTTACTACTCAGGAACTATTTCAGGAACTCAGAACAAAACTAAATATTAGAAGATACCTCTACAGCTCTTATACAGAAAATTACAAGGATTTTAGGAACTATATGAGACAAACTGGGGATGAAGACCAAAATATGTATTCATTGTTATATAACAAAACTACAGTGATGAATGCTGAGTTAAAATGAATCTCGTTTTTAGAATAAGACAGTATATGAAAACTTTTGGCATGAAATTTATAATCTCTGCCTATATATTCTTATTATTCTAAAGGAAATTATATATATGTGTGTGTGCGTGTGTGTGTGTGTGTATATACATATATATATATATATGACCGGGGCTACCATGGATATACAGACAGATATAGATGTTATATGTATATTATATATGTATATGTATATATAATATAATGTATTATATATAATATATGCACATTATATATAATACATTATATTATATATACATATACATATATGTATGTGTATATGTACATATATACATATAATATATGTATATGTACAATATACATATAACATCTATATCTATCTATCTATATCGATATCTATATAATAGCCTCCCTTCATTTCATCTGCAGAGGAAACATTCCAACACCTCCAGTCATGCCTGAAACCACAGATAGTACTAAATTCTATATATACTATATTTATTTCTATACATACATACCTGTGATAAAGTATAATTTATAATTTATAATTCAGGCACAGTAAGAGACTGACCACCACAATAATAAAAGAGAATAATTATAATAATATATTACAATACATATTATGTTAATACAGGATTAAAAAGTATCTTCTTTGGAGCAACTGGGTGGTTCCATTGGTTAACAGTACGGCTCGGCTCAAGTCATGATCTCAGGGTCCTGGAATCAAGCCCTGAGTCAGGCTCCCTGCTCAGCATGGAGTTTGCTTGTCCCTCTCCCTCTGTTCCTTCCCCTGCTCATGCACTCTCTCTTGCAAATAAATAAAATTGTTTTTAAAAGTAAAAAATTATATATTCTTGTCCTATACTTGGACTTCTTGTGATATAATAGGAGATGAAAAAATGCCTATGTAATGAGATGAGGTGAGGTGAATGATGGTGGCATTGTGACATAGCTTTACTCTTCTATTGAGCTTCTGAAGATACATCTGAAGGAGAATCATCTGCCTCCCAACCGTGGTTGACTTCAGGTAACTGGAACCCTGGAAGGTGAAACTGGGGATAAGGGAGGACCACTATGTGTATATTCTAGATTTCTGTTTCTTGATTATACTTTGCCCCTTTTTCCCTTATAGCATCCATAATATAAATACAATTTTATTTAAAAATATATACAGAAATACTGCTTAGCAATAATAAGGTAATACTACCTAAAGATAACCATTCTGGAATCTGTAAAACTACAATTGCCTTCTTATGGGAAATGTTTTCATGCTATACAGAAAGTCACATAACATGTTTCTTTAACTTATAACTATAGCCACACGTTCACATTTCTCAAGCTGTTATTGGGGAAGCACAAGCATTAATATGCGTTGCTTGAATAGAGTTATTCATGTCAAGTATGGTAAAATGATGAGTTGAATCAGTTTTGACTGGTTTTGTTGCAGAATTTGGGAGAGAGAAAAAGAACACAAGCAGGGTAGGGGGGTAGAGGGAGAAAGACTCTGAAGCAGACAATGTGCTGAGTGTGGAGTTGGACGTGAGGCTAGGGCTAGATTCCACAACCCTGAGATTATGACCTGAAGGAAAAACCAAGAGTCTATCACTCAACTGACTGAGCCACCCAGGCATCCCTCATTGCAGAACTTCTAAGAATTTTGTGTGCTAGCGCACATGCCGCTTATGCATCAGACTCCAGAAAGAGACAAATCATTTCTTTCTTTTATTTAAGATTAATTAATTATATATGAGTATGTGCACAAATGCATACATGTTTATTTTTTTTACAATTTCTTTAAACAAAGTGATTGTGTTCCAAGATGAAGTGAATGGCTCACAGCATAAAAATAGGTCCAATATAGTTATGCCTGTGAAAGTACTCTGGCAGAGCATGAAGCCTAGGTTCCATATAAATAAAATTGAATATCCACACTCTTAAGGTTAAAGGTAAAGTTTTGTAGTTGTATGTCTGCATGGTTTTCAGCAAATTTCAGATGATAATTGATCTTAACACAGTTGGGCACTAATGCCTATAGGTCAACCTGAGCTTTAATACCTGTGGATGATACTTTGTGAATCAGAACCATGATCATGAGTATTTCAATCTAAATTCTAGTGAATGATTATCAATAGTTTACACAGATTGTCACATGCCAGATAACACTCTTCTTCTTGACTTCTTTTGTTCACTTGTAAGATTCAAGCAGAAAGCTGCTATTACCTTGGTATTTATGTCCCCTGTTGTTAACTGAAGTTCATTAAGAATCTCTAAGCTCAAAGAAAAAAAGAAGACCAAAAGAAGACACATTTTTCTATACCTTTTATTGCTCCATAATTAAAATGAAAGCCATGTGGAACTTAAAATTGAACAAGATAAGGTCCCTGCCCTCAATTTGCTTTCGATCAAGTAATAGCCAAGTTTTAAGAAATGGAAGTGGAACAAGTAAATGCCTTTACTGCTGCTATGGAGCTCCCCAGGCTCAGTCTTGTTTTCCTGTCTCAATGGTGCAAGGAGGGAGGAAATTGGTGGGAAGGGAGGGAAAATCACTTACATTGACACTCATGCTAAGGCATACACACGTCACACCTACATGTAGTCAAATCAGCCCATTTTTCTACTTTGAGTCCCAGTTCCAGATGAGAGAAATATTATCATTGCTATGCTTGTCTTCCACTTTGTTTTGTTAGAATACCTGCCAGGCATTTTAACATAATTTCTCAGTGTATTATTGAGACATGAGTGTGAAATTATAAAGTGTGATTTTATAGGACCTGTATTTTAAGAATAGCATCAGAAGGAGAGTAGAAGTTTACTTAAAGAAAATGAGAGCATTTATTTGTATATAACATAATACCCATGAAATACCTAAAACAGCCTTAAATCTAACAACAGGTACACAAGCAGTTTTTCTTCTGTAAAACAGTTCTTTAAAAAAGGAACTGCACCTGATTTTATTTGATTAACCATCGATATTGAAGTTATTCACTAAGATTAATGTTTAAAAAATATTTAAAAGATTTAAGACTAATTTAAAATGAGATAATTCCATTCTAAATAGCATCAAATAATAGCATATTTCAGAATATTTTTAGTAAGAGAAGTGCAAGACTTGGACATTAAAAATCACAAACCATTCCTGAGGGAAACAGTCCCCTATAAGAAATATCCAGCTTGAAATGTCAATATTTGAGAAATAGAGATGAGAAACACTGCTCCAGGAGGAGATTTTTGCACTAAGACCTGAGCAATAAGGAGCCAGTCATGCAAATATCTGGTAGAAGAATAATTCTTCTTCTAATTCAGGTACAGGAACAAAAATTACAAAAGCTCTGAGATGGGAAAGGAGCCCAGTATCCATACAAGACAGAAAGATTGCTTGTCTGGGAGAATGCAACAAGAGCTGAAAATAAAGGACCAGATAATGTCAAGGAAGAAGGTAGGGACCAGATTCAAAATATCTTTACATACGAGATAGAGTCATGTATGGAATTTTAATATGGTTGAGTAGGTTTTTCAACTGGTTGAATGAAATTTAAATACACACCGCATTCACAACTTGGAGGACTGCCAGCTCCATTGCTCTTTCCTTGGCTTGGGCCCCTTAGCATTTTTATCATTGACTTGGATAAGGACAAAGAAGGCCTGTTATCAAATCTATGCCTGACATCAAGCTCAGGCAGATAACTGGTACAGGGGATGACAGAATCAGGATTCAAAAGCATCTTGACAGGCTGAAAGGGTGGGTTGAATTTAAGAAGTGACATTGAATAAAGCTAAATGGGATATTCTGCAACAGGGTCAGAAAGCATATGGTTCAAAAGAGTCAGGGAGAGGCAAGCATGAACAACAGCATGGGTTGAAATGTTAGAGGCATTTTTGCCAGCTATAAAATTAATGGGACCCAGCAGGGTTATAGAGCTAGCATTGAGGTCAACAAGGACCTTAGATGAATTGATTGAGGAACTGTATCCACAACCAAGTAGACCTCACTCCATATCTGCAACCCCACTGCCAGACTATACTTTCAGAAGAAAAGTTGACAAACCCAGGTTTGATAAAAGGTCAGAAAAAAAATAAGGAAGTAGGATCTTAAAGTGATCCACATTTCACTTTACCTGATTCACATATTGGAAGGTTGGAAGTCCATTTGAGGAATTAGATTTCTTTGGGGACAAGGTTGAATGTCCATTAGTAGAAGAAAACTATAAGTGGATATTCCAAGTGAATACTGAGAGAAATTTCTTACAATAATAGTTCTCCGAAAATTCAGTGGCAGCTCTTCAAGATTGTGAGTTCCACCTCCCCAGAAATTTGCAAGCAGAGACTGAGGAAATGTGTTTCAGGGAGAATTTCTAAGGAATCCATGGAGGAACACTAGACTTGGAAGGCTTCTTTAAGTTTCCAAGATTTTATTATTCAGTAATTTGGTCACAAAGGTTGAACTGCCTTTTCACTATTTATACTTGTCTTTTCACCCACACACATTCAAAAATTAATTTTGTAAAAAAAAAAGGTTAAATGCAAACAAATGGATAGTAGCCAAGGTTGAGCAAGATTTTGAAACAAATTATTTCATTTCAACCATGCTTTGTTTTGCTGTATTGTTTGTTGTTTCTCTCAAGTCTGTTGAGATTTGAACAGACAAAAAAGATGTTTATTTTCAGAGAACTCTCTCTTAAGTGAGGCTGATATCTCCTATCCACATTCTGGTCCTATTCTAAGAGCTTGATTTAAAATCTGCTCTATGCACCACAGAATCCAACACCTGAACTGGAAAGAGTGAGTTTGCTGCTTTCGTGGGTGGAAAAGACCTTCATAGGTCACTTGCAACAGAATCACCTGGGAGCCACACTTCTTTCTAACAGACAGGGAAATGCCAGGGCCATGGGTGTGAATCAGACATTCAGGCTTGTCTATTAGCAATTATAGCCGCCCAGGCACTTTTGTAGAAGGTGAAAACCTTTAGAGTTCAAATTAGCTCCAAGAAAATTTGGTCTTGTTTCATTTTACTTTCATTACTGTGACTATTAAGAGTTTAAGCTTAAAGAAAAAAAAAAAAGACAAGAGAGCGAATAGGTACAAGAGCCTGAATCATAATAATATTCTTCTCATTTAAAGAAAAGTAAGGCAAGCCAATGGCACATCTTCTAGTGGTTCCTTTAAACCTGGCATGTTGTTCTTATGGCACCTAAAATTTACTTACTTTTTTTCTGCTGCAGCAAAAATGTTTTCACTGTGTTCTTCCAGGACCTTTCCATTCTGATGTACTTGCATTTTCTGTGGATTTTTTTTTTTTTAATGAGCGAATCCTTTGCATCAGTTTTGTTACTTGGCTGGATTTTAGGAACCTGTTATTTACTTTTAAGCCAGTAAACATTCCATCACAATAAATTCATTGAGTGAAATTAGGTTTTATCCTCATATTAAGTACAGATAATATATTGGCTAGATTTTCCCAAAAGTGTCATGAAGTCTGCCAGATCTTATCACACACGCTTTTTGCAACTATAATATGATGGCCTTAATTAATCGATTTTTACTTAATCAACTTTGTGCCTCTTCTAATTTATCTTTTAGAAATGAAAAAATAAGTTGTGATGCTAACGTCAGATAAGTATAAATCAGGATTTCTCACATAATCAAATTCATAATTTCAGCATTATACTTTTCCAAAAAGCATTGCATGAATTATCCTTATTCTCCCTATTTCTTAACTGCAATAACATGCTCTTCTTCTATGTGTGTTGGTGGTACAATGATAATGGGGAAGTGGCATTACCTAGGCTTCATTCTCAAGGACAATTAACATGCCTCAGAATAACTACATAAAATAGATTTATCTTCATAAACAAAAATTATAATTGAAACTAAATATCCACAAAAAGAAATCCATAAGAAAATTGTCAAATATATTTCTCGGTTTATGATGACTCTGCCTTATATTTCAGAATTCTTTAAAAATATTATTAAACATAGAAGTGCCTGGGTAGTTCAATGGGTTAAGCATCTGACTCTTGGTTTCAGCTCAGGTCATGATTTCAGGGTCGTGGTATGGAGCCCCACATTGGACTCCACACTAGACATTCAGCCTGCTTAATATTCTCTCCTTCTCCTTTGCCCCCTTCCCACAGCATGCGTGTGCTCTCTCTTTTTCTCTTCCTAAAAAAAAAAAAAAATCATTAAGTATAGATCTGATATCTATACTAATTATCTAAGTTAAAGGAAATGTTACTAACCACATTTAAGAAAAACCATGTAGCTTTTACAAATATTGAAGATATTTGTTTCTTGGAGATGTAACAAAGTACCACAAACTGGGTGGTTTAGGACAACAGAAATTTATGGTGTCACAGTTCTGGAGGTCAGAAGACTGAAATCTAGGTGTCAGCAGGGCGTATATCCTCCCTCTGAAGTCACTGAAGAAGGACCTGTCATAAGCCTCCTCCTAGGGGAGTCCCTTAGCTTGTAGCAGCATTGGTCCAACCTTCCCATGAATGTTCTTATAAGGACACTAGTCAAGGTGCCTGATGGTTCAGTCAGTCAAGCGTTCAACTCTTGATTTTGGGTCAGGTCATGATCTCGGGATTGTGAGATCGAGTCCCAAGTAGGACTCGGTGCTGGGTATGGAGGCTGCTTAACATTTTCTCTCTTTTTCTACCTCTGCCCTCCTACCCTAAAAGAGAAGAACACCAGTCATATTATGTGAGGAGCCCACACTACTCTAGGATGACCTCTTCTGACCTTACTAATGTATCTGTAGCATTAGCATTTCTAATTCTGAGGTACTGAGGGTGAAGACTTCAATATGTAAAATTTTAGGGGACGCAATTCAACCTATGACACTTCATTTCCATTCTCTATAGGAATAGACACTTGTTTTCTCAGCCTTCTTGAAGCTGGCATGGGCAAATTGAAGCTTTGGAAAGGATTGTTCTTGGTATAAAAAAGAGCAGGATAAAGAAAGTTTCAGTCTCTATTATTGTTTTTGCTCTTTGTAATGTGAGGACACAATGCTTTGAGCTGCCAAACCTGTCTTATTACCATGAAGAGTACTATCACTCTAAAATATGGAAAGTGGTATGGCCCTATGTGCAGTGAGAAACCAAGTCTGGGATGTCAGACATGCAGGCTCTTGTTATATGACATATATATATATATATATAAATAAATATTTTAATATTTCATGCATATAGTATTTCAGTCCCTTTCATTTGAATATTAAAAATATACCAAATAATGCACTTTTGATATAAGTTTTATCAACCCCTTTTCCTGGGACTATCAAGCTCTCTGGTCTACCACCTAGAACCTTACCTCCCTTTAGTAAGGTTCTTACCATTGGACTATAGGACATCCCAGAGCCTGACTGAGGAGAACCACTTAGAATTCATTGTAGTCAACGTTACAACATTGTCATAACTGGCCTCTTATTTCATTGATTCCTTCAGGCATCCTCTCTGAATCCTTACTGTTTGTCTCTTAAATTTCAATGAATGAAACAGAAACACCTCTGTGTAATTTGAGCATAAATTGAACAAATACAGGAAATAAAATTTTTGCAAAACTGTTGGAAGGTGGAAGTCAGTTGGACACCACTTAACTATTATTAGGGACACAACCCTGTCATCACACAATCATGCTCCAGAGGTCAAGGTGCCTTGATTGCTGCCATTGTCGTGCAACATGCAGAGGGCCAATGTCAAGCAGTGGAGGCCGCCATTGCTCTTAACATCACAGCCCTAGTTGCCAAAAGAAGGAAGACAACCTGTACTTCACTTACTACTTCCCAATTCTCAAGCTATTTCTTCTGTTGGGTAAAAATCTAACTTATGTACTGGAAGGTATCTGGGAAATGTTATTTTTAGCACACTTGTAGTGCAAGAAACCTAGTAGACGATGTCCATTGACCACAGTCATCACAGTATACAAAAGGTATATTCCAAAAGTCCCATGGGGAATTAAAACAAACAAACAAATAATCTGAATACTCAAGAGGCTGAACTTCCAGTAGAGATAAGAAACCTGAACACAATTTTTAAATATTATGGATTTTATATATATATGTATGTTTGTATATACATATATATACATGTATATTATATATGTGTACATACACATATATAATATACATGTATATATATGTGTATGTATACACATATATACACATTATACATGTATAATATACATGTATTATATATGTGTACATACACATATATAATATACATTAAAATATGGGGGTCATAAGAGAAGTAGAGCAAAAGTTAAATGTGCACTTATATCAGGGAAAAGATGAAGAAGCTTGAAAGTCCACAGATAACCTTAAACAAAGAAAGTTTCAAAAAATTAGAATTTCATTTAATAGGAAGTAGGGAGCTCATAACAGTTCTCCTGGCTCATCAGGTTTTCCTGGAACCAGGATATTCCTTCTTGGTCTCCTTTTCTGGATCTTCCTGCATCTTCTAACATTTAAAATGTGCAGTTCCTTAGGGACTGATCCTAGGCTCTCTGCTCCTCTCTCTGTGTGCTAGTTCTGTGTTAGCTCATTCATCCCCATGGCTTAAATACTGCCTCTATTCTTCTAGCTCTCAAATTTATATTTCTAGCTATGATGGTTATTTATGTGCCAATTTGACTGGGCCACTGGGTGCCTAAATATGTAATCAAACACTATTCTCGGTGTGTCTGGTGAAGAAGTTTCTGGATGAGATTAACAGTTGAATTGGTGGAGTGTGTAAAACAGATTGTCCTCTCAGTAAGAGGTTAACTCACCAAACCAGTTCAGAGTCTGCCTAGGACAAAAAGGCCGAGTGAGAGATAGTTCCTTCTGTCTGACTGTTTTTGAGCTGGGAGAGCAGTTTTTTTCCTACCCTTGAAATTGAACTGAAGCATTGGGTCTTCTTGGGTCTTGGGCCTGCTGGCTTTCAGACTGAAAGCACACCATGGGCATTCCTGGTTCTCAGCACTTCTGACTGGGACTGAAAATACACATCCATGTTCAACTTGTGGTCTCCAGCTTAAGGGCAGCAGATCTTGAGATATGTCTTTTCCATAATCCACAATCGTATAAACTAATTCTTATAATAAATATCACTTTCTCTTTCTTTCTCTCAATATGCATGTATGTACATATCTATTCATCTATTTATCAATACTATATATCTCAATAAATGTCTGTGTCTATATCTATACTGGTATCTATACTATTGGTTCTATCTCTGGAGAACTATGACTAATTTACTAGCATTAGTCTCTTTTCAAAGCTCTAGAACTGACAGTAGCCTACTCACCATATTTAAATTCATCAACCAAGTTTCTCAAGTCCAAAATCTGGTACATATTTTGAAATTCTCCACACCTCACATCCAGTCCATCAGCAAATCTAATGCTGTTTACTTCTACAGTATTTGCCATACCGCTCCATGTCTGTTTCACTCTGCACCCCCACCACATTGCCATCTTGTGTCTACACACTGATGCAATCGTCTTACTCAACTCTACCCTTCCCATTTAGTCCATGCCCAATCCATCCACTCTCCATAACATATAAATCATACATGTCGTGTACTCAAAACCCTGGAGGAATCCCATCACTTGGTATCAAATATATTGATCTGCCATTCAAGACTATGGAGGATCTGACATATGTCTTCAACTCCCCCTCCTTTGGGTCTCCATGTGGCACTTTCATTTTCTGTCTCATTAGCCTTTTATGTACCATTATCATATGAACTCACCTTCTTGATATTCCTAGACTTCAGGCACACTGTCCCCTTTTCCTCTTTTCTAAGATCTTGCAATGTCCAGGTCCTTCTTGTCCTTCTGCTTAAATCTGAAACCTATTCTTATTTTTGGAGAATTTCTTAGTATTAACTATCTCTGTATCTTATTCATTTTCTTTAGGCTACTTCGCAAGTTGTGATTATGTTATTATTTACTTGTTTTCTTATTTTTGGTCTGTCTCTCCAAATTGACTATGGGCACCCCCAAGCTGGGAACAATGCATGTCACGTTCATTCTGCCCTCTGAATATCAGAACCTCATGCTTTATACATTATAAATAACAAGCTCATAATGAATATTTTGGGGATTAATAAATAGTTATACTTCATTTATTCTGTTACCTTTTTTATTTCTATTTTCTATTATATATATATATATTTCTATTATTCCTACATATATATATTTCTATTATTTCTATTTCTATTATATTGTCACTTTATCCCCCATCCTCTCTGTTGCTCTTTGCTCCCTCCTTCCTTTCAACATTACTAAATTGAAGATTATTAGCAACATAAAAACCAGACAGGGAGTTTAAGCTGCTGACATTGTGGCATTGGATAGACTCAGCTCAGCAGCACGGCGCCAGGAGCAATCTGCTACAGCCTTTGGAGGAGACCCCCTTCTAATCACCTCAGATTATAAACATCATTGGCTATGTTGCCTCCCAAGGTTATGGCAAAACTTAATCTCATTTCTGTTAATAGTAAATTCCCTCTCATTCAGTTATAATTAGTCACTGTGGAGTTTTAGAAAGGTCATTTGGTTGAAATATGAGGCTGCAATTTGTTTAAAGGGAAAAATAGGTAGAGGAAATTATCTTTCCACAATTCATTAGCCTAGGTCACAGTTACCCCAGGCATTGTGAGTGTATGTTGTAGACAGGCTAGCACCGCCATGACCAGAATGCATGCTTGGTCCTGGAATAGACACAGACTCACTAAACTGCTGTTAATCTGAACCACACTGATGTTATAGCTCTCCAAAATCAAAACATTCATTAAGAAGTAAAAATGGGTCCACTTCATTCCAGATGTGGCTCATGTAAGGCCAGGTACAACATATATGGAAAAAGCTAGATTATTGGAAAAAGCAGTTTGCAACACCTGCAAATCCAATAGATATTGGCAAGATCTTGCATCTTGCCCCTATTTCATTCTTAGTGGTCATTCAAATCAAAGAAATATGTGTATCCCTTTCTAATTCTGTCAAGGGAGGTATCACTTTTGCAGAAGATTGCCTAAATTTGATCATTAGAAAACTACAAAGATAAGAAAATAGCAAAGGTCTCAGATTTTAAGGCTGAAAGAAGAATCCATTTTCCTTCATTATATGTTAGTCCAGCTGTAGAATACTGCTCACATGCATTTCTGATAAGAAGATTCTGAACTTGTATATTGTTCATTACTATTGTGACTATTGGCTAAAAAGTAAAGGTTGAAATTCTAAATCAATTGATTTTTCAGAAACATGTTTTAGGAATTGAAGAGGCACAATGTTATTGCCATCTGGTTTAACATCATTTCTTTCCTGAACATAAGAACAGTAATAAGATTTTTAAAGGCTATGTGCATTTATTGCATTTTGATTATATTTATATATATATTTTTCATGTTCAGGCAAGACTGTTAGCACATTGCATACTTAGAAACTTAAGTATGCACACATAGAGTAAAGGTACATTCCTTCTGCAGTATTTACCTTCAATATGCATAATATAATGCATTTTTGAATTTTAAAGAATTAAAAGGAACTTTTCAAACAAATTGGATGAGAGTTAATGCGTAAGTCAGTTTGGCTATCCTCCAGAGAAGGAGAAACTTTGAATTATGATCCCTACACGAAACAAACTCATGGTTATGGGATTGCAGTCATAAAGGAACAAAAAGTATTAAATACCCAAATGTTGAAGAGGAGGACACTTGAGGAAAAGTTTAATGAGCAGTTGAGTAACAATATTGATGATCAAAACAGAAAAGAAAATTCTAAAAAAAAAAATGTTTACAAAATCAAGAATAACAAATGATAAAATCAGGAACCAGAATAAAGTATTCACCTTCTTGGTCTTTCATACCTGTCTTTCCCTACCAGGCAATATAATTTTACTTGCATCTTCTTCTAAAACACAACATCAGAAAACATTTTTTTCTCTTATGGTGACTCATTTTAATAACTCTGATCTCCAGGCTTCAGGTGTAATAGGACTTTAGCAACTTGGATTGGCAGGAAATGGAAACAAGCCAGCAGAGGCTGTTCTAAGAAACCTGAACTGAAGGTGGCCTGATGTCCAAGCATGTCTGCAGGAAATTTAAGTATAGCATCAATGGGGAAAAAGAAAAGGTATATATCTTAATCTAATTCTCCAATGCTTAGAAAGACAAGTATAGAATAGATTGAAATATCAAAAACACATGCAAAATGATGAATGAATTAGGAAAAGAGGCCATGGCTGCATTTGTTTTGTGGCATTGTTCCCCAATAGAATTCTTCTGGATAACAGACATGTTCTATTATCTGCCCTGTGGATCTTGTAATCACTAGCCCACAAGTGGCTCTTGAGCCTCTGAAATATGGCTAGTGGGACAGAAATGCTGACTTTCAAATTTGATTTTGTTTTTTTTTTTTAAAGAATTTATTTATTTATTGGACAGAGAGAGACATAACAAGAAAGGGACACAAGAAGGGGAGTGGGAGAGGGAGAAGCAGTCTCCCCGCTGAGCAGGAAGCCTGACACAGGGCTCTATCCCAGGACCCTGGGATCATGACCTGAGCCAAAGGCAGATGCTTAACAATTGAGCCATTCAGGCACCCCAAATTTGATTTCATTTTAACTAATTTCACTTGAGATGTAAATAGGCACATGTGATTGGTGGCTACCATACTGGATAGAGTAGTTCTAGGCATAATGACAATGTCAACATTTTCACCCAGACAAAAATCAAATCAAATCAAGGTCACATGTGCTGGGTGCTGATGAGATTTATCATCATCCATTTGGTAACTGAACAATTTCTTTTTTTTTTAAGATTTTATTTATTTGACAGAGAGAGAGATCACAAGTAGGCAGAGAGGCAGGCAGAAAGAGAGAGAGGAGGAAGCAGGCTCCCTACCTAGCAGAGAGCCTGATGCAGGACTTGATCCCAGGACCCTGAGATCATGACCTGAGCTGAAGGCAGAGGCTTAACCCACTGAGCCACCCAGGCACCCTGATAACTGAACAATTTCATATTGAGTATTAATATGTGCTGATCCCCACACTACCACCATTATGACCCTATTATCTCTCACTCAAACCCCAAAATAGCGTGTTTTGTTCATGATTTAACTAAGCTGAGAGACTCTGAAGGAAAAGAAGAAGAAGGA
Organism: Mellivora capensis; assembly: GCA_004024625.1. Classification (NCBI taxonomy): domain Eukaryota; kingdom Metazoa; phylum Chordata; class Mammalia; order Carnivora; family Mustelidae; genus Mellivora; species Mellivora capensis. Next base: position 41,695 of record PISX010007471.1, on the reverse strand, counting down.
GGAGGAGGAGGAGGAAGAGGGAGAGGAGGGGAAGAAGAAGAAGAAGAAGAAGAAGAAGAAGAAGAAGAAGAAGAAGAAGAAGAAGAAGAAGAAGAAGAAGGGGAAGGAGAAGAAGAAGAAGGAGGAGGAGGAGGAGGAGGAGGGGGAGGAGGAGGAGGAGGAGGAGAAGAAAGAAGAAGAAGAAAAGAAGAAGAAGAAAAAGAAAAAGAACGAGAAGGAGAAGAAGGAGGAAGATGAAGGGGAAGAATAATACACGTTGTGTATTAGGAACTGATAATTCATGTTAAACACATTCTTGTCTTTCTTTAGCTTTTTCAGAGATCGCTCCTGCCTTGATTAAGGACTGGCTATCTCTGGGGTCCACACTTCTCTTTAAGACCTCAAAATGAAACCTGTTCATTTTTTGAGTCCCTCAGGCTGTCCTCTGCTCTGTCTTGATCTTCCTTCAAAACTTGTTGCAGTTGCTACAGAGCCAAATTCATAATTTTTTGTCTTTCCCTGCATTCTAAATCTTATTAATTTAAAAAGCATGTGGTGACCCCAACAACCTCTCTCTAGACTTTCTGACTTATTCTCCTCAACAACAGTAATCCCACTTCACTCTAATTCAGCAACAGCTCTGTGGACATATTCTCAATATTTTCCTCATACAGAATTAGTCCCCTGTGAAATCTCCTGGATTCTATTTTCTGAACACACCCTGATCAGGCCACATGTGTTCCTTGAGTCACTCCAGGGTATAAGGAGCCATGTTAAGAGTTTGGATATGCTGGCATTGATACTGGGTAAAGGCTCTCACCCAGCTTGCATTGTGGTGAATGGGTGGGTTATAAAGATGCTGAGAAAATAATACAAGTAATAATGATACAAAATAATACAAAAGACATTACCTTTTACTTTAGTGTATGAAGGAAGAGGGGAAACAACTGAGACAAGGTTCACAGAGGTAGCCTCAATGAGCAGGAGACATTTGAGGTGAAATAAGAATAAAGAGAAAGGATCAGTAAGTAAAGATCTCAGGGAAGGCTGTTCCAGACAGAAGAAATAATTGGCACAATGTCTAGATTGAGAATATCCTTGGTGCTTTCAAGGAACAGAGAAAAGTCCAAAGTGACCTGAGCCTCGTGTTGGGAATGGTGGGTATGTTTTTTATTCATTTTCCTCACCTATAGATTCTTCCCTCCTTGAGCCTGGATCAACAGAGACTACTTGGATGTTCTCTCTGCATCTTCTACTGCCTCATTCCTCCTCCTTCTGTTCCTCCTTCCCAACCAACCTCAATCCTGAATTAATCTTCTTTGTCTCTGTATCTAATGCCTGGGTACTATACAATTGTGTATTCTGTAGAAATCAACAGAAACTAGTCAGTCCTGAAGTTACTCTAGCTTCTCTGTGGCAAGAAACATGGTTGCCTACTTCCTCCTTTCATTTCTTTTCTCCTTCATTACTTTTCTTAACCTTTCTTTCCTCTTCCCTGAGTGCTTTACTTTTTTTTTTTTTCCTTTTATTATCCTTCACTGGCTCCACCTCTGTCTGCCTCTCAATTCTTGATGCTCTCTAGGCCTTATTCCTTTGCCCTTCTTTTATATTACTCTTCAACAATTCAATATACAATCTTGACCTTTCCTATACTGTTAAATTAAACCTATGATCTATTGGACAATCTTGCTGACTCCAAAATTCAATGTGAGTCACAGACCAATGTTCGTATTTCACACTTAGGTCTTCTTGTAGTGTTCTCACTATAACAGCTACTTAGCAGCTACGTGAATTCAAGAAGATTATTTAATCTTTCTGTGCATCAGTTTCTTCTTTTACAAACTAGGCATTATAATAACATTTGCTTATTTAAACTTCATTGTAAGAATTGTGGGAAACGATTGAGTACATGTAAAGCAACTAAGAATAGTAGAATAATCATTCAAAAACAATCATTTAATATATATTGTTATGTCTTTTGACAGACCACAAGGACACATCCCTCATCTCCTTTTACCTGGAGCAATCTCTGTATCAGTTAAATAATGCTACATAAAAAGTGATTTTTCCAAACTTCATGGCTTAAAACAACAACCATTTACTATTGCTCTTAGTCTACAGGTTAGTGATATAGGCTAGACTTCAAGGGGCGGTTCTTCTGATCTCTGGTCTCAGGTGTGTTGACTCACTCATCTAGGAGATATCTGTCTTGGAACTGATCTAGGATGACCTTGGCTGAGATAACTCATTTCTATTTTATATCTTTCACCTTCCAGCAGACTATCCTGGGCAAGTGAGAGGAATCACAACCGTGGAAGATTTTCAACAGAAATTCACTTTTCAAGCTGCTGATTGCATCATGTTACTAACATTCCATTGGCTACAACATTATGTGTCAGAGTGGAGATCACAGGGAAAGTTACAGGATAGAGGGCATAGGGGGAGAGAAATGAATTAGAGTCATTAATGCAATAAATATTTTGCAGTCTTCCCTCTCTGGCCCTCAACTTGCAAAAGACACACACTCACTCACAGGACATCCATGACTCTTACCTAATCAACATCAGAATCAAAACTCAGGGTCTTATGACTTAACATCAGGTCTACATGAATCTCAGATTTGGCAGCTTTTTATATGGAGAATTATCAACTAAGACAAGTTATTTTCCTACTCCAAAATTCAATGATGCGACAGAGGCAAGATATCTGCAATGGTCACTGCCATCCACAAAGGGAAAAGATAAGAAGCCTGGGGTAGCCACTTCTCAATGGCTCTCTGAAGGCAATGAAGCACATGTTACCAAGTCCCTCAACTCCAAGGGTCAGATTGTTCCCTTATTGGTTCCTGTTTTAGCCTTTTACATGCTGTGAACTACTTCCTTATAATGGTCTTCTTATCCACCTCTTAGAAGGGTATTGGAAGATAATGTCTTCTGAGAAATTTCCTTAGGTTGTTTCCTGACTTTACAGAGTTGGGGTCCCCAGAGGCTTTAATAAAATTTGACTTCCTAAAATTTTATTTTATTTTAAATTTAGTTTAGGAAGGTGGCTTTTTACCCTATAGAGATCCCTTTATAAAATATGGGTTTTCTATGCATCTGATTTGAGTGGCAACATTGGAATAAAGCTGGGCACACAATAACTTTGAGAGTTGTGCACTTTTGATAATCCTCTGCTTCTGCAAAATTTCTTAACATCTTAGTGGACTAAAAAAGTAATTTTCTAAGTTCAGAGTCAGAGGAGAAAATAATTATAAGATAAAGGACAAAAGGCATGGAATCAGAGTGGCTGTTTTAATTATGGTCATGAATACGATAAATACACTACATCCTCTTCTCTCCATAGCATCTTTCATCAATTCTTATTGGATTCCTATCAATCCCTCAAGAGTTAACTCAAATACACCTTCTCTAAAAAATGTTCTTTTTTTGGGAATTAAATCATTCATTTCGCCAATCTCCTAGTGCCTTTGCCATTGTAGTACTCAGCATAATATCTATTCTGGACTTAGCTATACATCTGTATAACTAAACTGTAAAGCTCCAAACAAAGAATTATATTTTATTCATCTCTGTAACCCATTAAGCACCTAACTACTTATATAGACCATAATTGTCTTTAATATGTGTCTTTGGTGAATTAAATATCTACAAGACTTTTCCAGAACTCCTCACATTTTCACATAAGACTTCCATATTACTCTAATATCCCTTTCTTTCCAGGTCATCTATTTACACCACAGAATTTAGAGATTCATTATGTGGAGTACTGGGTTGTTTTTTGTAATTATATGTATATATACATATCATTATGTATGTGTCTCACCAGTTAGACTATCATCTTCTTGATCTTAAGCACCATTGTATTCTTCTCCTATAGTTTTCAACACAGGATGGGATAGACTTAAAGCAAATGAAACTATATGATAAATTTTAAAATTATTACTACAAGGTATTGCTTCCTAATATCTAAATTTTTAGAACTTAGAGAAAGCTATCTAACACAAATAATATCATGGTAATTGGACTATAAGGACAGAATAGAAAGTGAGCTGTTGTTGGCCTTCTTCTAAGTTGACATTTTAAAAACTTTTTCTTTTAAACTTCCACGTTGAACACAAAGTGAGCTTCTTATATTTCCATTATTATGGCAACAAAGTGAAATTGCTTATATAATAATTATTTACTCGAGGTCTTAAACTATAAATTTGATCAAGCTCATTAAATTCCAGGAAATTTGATTGCTGAATATAGATATCCAAATGTAGACTGTCAGCTCAATGACTAATCTGATTGAAAGGTATTTAATGCTTGCTTCCATTTATGCTGAGGAGAGAGGAAGTCGTTTGGAGATTTTTGAACTTTCTGCAAGTAAATAACACCATTTGCACACATTTCATCCTGAGATAAACAGGGAGCCCAGAAGTTTTGAGGGCTGTGTATTACATTAAGAAAATGACAAAATGAATTATACCTCAACCAGACAATTCACAAAACACAGGCCAGGAAAATAATTTCAGGATTAGAGTATATAAAGCTTAAACTATCAATGTGTTCTTTCATGATAGTGGAAAAAAAAATATGTAAAACAGAACACAGAATAGGCATGGATTTTTTTAATACATTTATTTTAGGTAAAAAACTATTATAAGCTCAGTGAAAAAATTTTAAAGAAAACGAAAGTATGTAAGTCATCCTTCCCCCTCATCACCTCCCACACTCATTCTAAGACGTCACTATTAAATGACATTTATATCCTTCCAAGTTTATTCTATTGAAAAATATTGACATAAGTATATGTACATAAGTGTATCAATGCATACATTATATATGGATGGTTTGTATTTGTATCTGTGCCTAGACATATGTTTATACATATGTGAGATACTGCAAATTTGAAGACAGAACAAAAACTCATTTGTGTAGAATACCATATAAAATAATATTTGGGAAAAAATTTATAGAACAAATTTCTGAGGTTGATTGCCCTTATTCTAAGGAAACAATGAGGATTCATGGGACTTTTCAGTTGAGAATGTGCTATAGACAGATTGCAAAGGACAAGGTAAGTAGATAACAAGACCGTCTCACTTAAGAATATCACTGGACCTTCAGGTTCTGAACCGTCCCTAATTTTGCAGGGCCATGCTGACTGCAGAAAGCACACAAAAAGCATAAATGCTCAGCTATGCATGGATAAAGAAAAAAAATTGAAGGCTGTGGGGATAGAGATAGGTGGGGAGGTGTTGAAGAGGAAAAGAAGAGACTAGAAATGATGGTAAACTGGTGCTTATACCCAAGAAATCATTCGCATGTGGGAGGATTTTGAACAATGGAATAAAATACTCAACCTGAAGCTATTACTTCTACCAAGTTTGCCTATATTCTTCCTTTGTAATCCCAACAAATATGAAGAAACAGGGCAGTGCTCCTTGTATAGTCAAAGGGTGAATAGATATGAGTCAATATAGATAATACATGGAATTTGGTTTAAGAAGGGTATCAGAACAAGAAGCTACTCAATGTGAGAAACTGAATTCCTCTGCCCCAAATGTTTCATTCATATTCCTCTTTTCCCTCCTCTCCTCACTGGCTTTGGATTTAGCCAAAGAGCATGTATTCCTGAAATGGAAAAGAAATCTGTATCACACCATATTAACAAACAAAGTTGATAGAACATCAACCTACTGATCAAGGAATAAGAGAGAACTTAAAATTTTAAGTATCAGGAATGAGGAAGGGAAGATCACAATAGATACAGCAGACATGAAGGAAAGAATGAGAGAATATTAAGAAAAAAATGATACAAAAATACACTTGACGATTGAGATTAAAAAGAATTTCTGGCAAATGTAGTTTTCCCAGGCCTAAGACTAGAAGAACATTTTAATAAATATATATTTATTAAGAGAAAATGACTCCAACTGATGGCAGAGGAGTAGCGGGGACTATATATATTCTTTCACTGGAAGACAACTAGAAAATTGGACACAAATATTTGACCTCTTTTCAGATCTAATCCAATAACTAAGATCTTCACTATGCCTTCACAATGTCCAGTATAGGGCTATGATTCTGAGAGAAGGAAACCAAACAAGTGAGCATGGCAAAACCTTGGCTTTCTGTCCAAAGGTACATTCAGAATCCAGCCAAAGAATGAGGAAACCCAAAGATTCCCAAAGAGAAGACAGATTTAGTGATAAGTCTTGCAACCCTTTACAAGAGATCTCCAGACCAGTTACTATACAAAGTAAGTTGTCTGCTTCTCCCCTCCATGGGTGCTGTTTGCTGAGGTTATCAAAGAAGATGTGTGTGGGGTGAAGACTTCCTGAATTATAATCAGAAACTTGACTCTCAAAGCTCCTGTTAAAGTTAATTACTCAAACAAGCACATCATCCACAAGAACCTATTTGCACTCATCTGTACCACATGGTCTTAGAGCATAGAGAAAAACAAATAAATATTCTTTATGTTTCCTTCTCCAGCCACCAGCTCTCCAGTTATTCTAGACAGTTTGTAAAAAAGTATTCAGTTTTTTTCATATTAAACATTTCATTTATTTTTATTATTTTAATGAAAGTCATATACTCACATACCTTGCAGGATGAATGGAGATGAAATAAGTAGCATATGGGAATGAGCAGAAATTAAACAGCACGTTGTGAGGTGCTCTGAGCTATTAGTTTTGAGCTATAAGTGCAAATTATTATTATTGCTGGACCATATTCTGTCAAATATTTTTACTAAAATATGTGTATTAATGGCAGAATATAGTACATTGCCACTAAATGCACAGCAACTAAACACTTCGGAATATTCAGTACAAAAACCAAAGCCTGTTATGGCATTATCTCTAAATTTGTTTTGAAAATGCACTTTCTGAACATCTTTTCCTTGATTTATAGCCTAGAATTACATCTCTGTAATAAATACACAATTGGGTTTTATTCTAACAATAATAGAAACAAAGACTGAAGACTTCTTTTTCCCCAAGATTCTGATGTTTTCTTTTCCAATCACAATAACTTTTGGCGTGTATGTGTGTGTGTGTGTAACATAGACCAGTGTGGGCAGGGCTACACACAGAGAGACTTATGTGGTACTGGGAATGCTTTAAGGAGATAGTGTCAGAGAGGAAAAAATCAGGTACTATATGAAGGATAAGGCAACTAAAGCAGAGGACAACTTTGTCAAAGTTTCTAGGAGCTCATAGTAGGTTGAGAAGATGAATCTGAGGGCAAAAGAGCCCAGTGACTGTAAAACATTATATAACATAGGCATAGACTAGGGGAGTACAGAAAAGCTGGTGACCATTTATGAAAGGTTTTACCCAGAGGGTAGCATAGAGCTAGATCCTGAAAAAAGGATTAAGAAGAGGAGAGTCAGAAAGGGAACAGAATGTGCACAAACTCCCTGGTAGACTTGAGAACTTGTAGGGATTTTTATATACCTGGAAAAAATACCTGCTTTGGTGAAACTGGAAATTAGAGAAACCTGCATGTCCATTGTATGCCCCGTGGGCTTTATCTTGGAAAGCTGCTAAAGAGCTTCTAAATGAGGATCAAAATAATTCAAATTAATTTTTTGGAAAGAAAATTGGAACAGCGGTAGAGGGAAAACAGATAATTTCTAGGCTTCCAAGACACATCTTTTCTTAACAAAGAGAGCAATGTGGTAATTGAGGCCAATAAGAATTCCATGGCAGCACTGCCGATCAAACAAGAAAAAAAAATAGTGATTTCAAATGTACTAAGACAAATTTGTCAACTCTCCAAGCAACAGATCTGATATGAACACTTGGTGACCTGTGTGGACAATTATTCTTGTAGAGCAGAGGGAACCTTCAATGTGGGTGAACAAGATTATGGCTCTACTGCCTAGTCAGTGTTGTGGACAGCCCACTTAATTTCCTTTTGATTGCCCAAACTTATCAGTCCCCTTCTATTTTGACATTTCTGTAATATGTTCTAGCCATCAACTATGAATTCAGTGAACACCTTTTCTTTTATCTTTATGTGTTCTGATTTTATTCTCCAAGTGTAGAAACAAAGAACCCAAATAACTGCACTATCAAACAAATTGTGTGCCATAAATCACATGGATTGATCACTGCAAACTGTCACAGAGCTAGTTTGGTGACTTTGTCCTAACTTGGAGCTTTGGTCTTCAAAGGTGTTAAATATTTGTATACATTGCACTGTGAAACTTCCTCTAATATGACATTGTCATACTAATTCTTTTTTTTTTTAAGATTTTATTTATTTGAGAGAGAGTGAGAGAACACAGGTGAGGGGTGGGGCTGAGGGAGAGGGAGAAGCAAACTCCCCACTGAGTGTGGAGTCTGATGAGGGACTCAATCCCAGAACCCTGAGATCATGACCCAAGCTGAAGGCAGATCCTTAACTGACTGAGCCAACCAGATGCTCCAACATTATTATTATAATTTTTTCTTTAAAGAACAATAATGACTACATCAAGGAGGATATAACAGTAGATGGGTAAGTTTGGAGGCAGGGAGACTGACTAGGAGACTATGGAAATAAAACTGACAGGATAGTCACATTTGTAAGTTCTACTTCTGTAGTGGCCAATATTTGCAGAAGAAGAAATATCACAAAATACAGAGGCTATATTTAATCTCCTTCTGTCACATCTTGATGACTGCTAGTTTTAACAAAATATTATTTCACAAAAATTACTAAGAATTCCTGTGTCTGTTTGTGCCATGGATTTATATTATGTTCTGACACCTGGCACCCAAATGTAGATACATTCAAGATAACAGAGAAATGCATTCTTATTAATATGTCCTGAGTATGTGATTTTCTTTTTTTAAGATTTATTTATTTATTTGAGACAGAAAGAAAGTGAGTGAGTGAGTGTATGCAGGGGGAGGGGCAGAGGGAGAGAGAGAGAATCTCAAGTAAACTCCCCATTGAGCATGGAGCCTGATGCAGGGCTAAATCCCATGACCCTAAGATCGTGACCTGAGCCGAAACCAGGAGTTGGACACTTAACTGGCTGAGCCACCCAGGCACCTCAGTGAATACGTGATTTTAAATAGAAAATCCCTACACAGGTAAGATTTAGTTTTCAAATGATAGTTTTAAAATTAGCCCCTGCAGCTGTGTTTGGAAATTACTAGGATAGAATTTGAAGCGACAAAAGGCATAAAAGTCTTTTGAGCAATGTTGGGTTAATACTGGTTAACACCCAACTAGAAATATGCATTTTATTTTGTTTTGTGATTACAAGATTATGTATAAAATCTCTGTTATCATTTTAAAGAAAATTTATTTTTCCCAGAGAAGATCCAGAATGTTGTATAGATTTAAACAACAGGAATTAGGGGCATACAGAGATGAGTAATGACAAAATAGTAGAAGAGTCCATGTAGGTTAGCAAAATTTCTCTTATGCTGAAATTAGAACTTCAGGGAAAAAAGAAAGAGAGTCAGGGAGAACAGGATAGTTGTCCTTCTAGCTCTGATAACAGGAAATAAACAATGGGGCATAACATAAAATTGGGACATGTCATAGAAAACAAGAACAATGAAAGAAGAAGTAAATCCTGGCCAGCAACATGCTAACCTAACCTGCAATCCTCACCCACTCTCAAGTCAGGATTTTCCAGTATTCTGATGAAGAGGAATTTCCAGTTAATACTAGACTTACACAATAGTTACAGCATAAAATATATCCATGACTATAGTGAATCCTTGAACAATGTGGGGGTGGGTGGTTAGAGGCACCTATCCCTTGGGCAATAGAAAATCCACATATAACTTTTGAGTTCCCCAAAACTTAAACTACTCATTGCCTAGTGCTGTCCAGAAGCCTTACCAATAACATCAAGAGTCAGTTAACCTACACTTTGTATATTATAGTTATTTTACTGTATTCTTATATTAAAATAAGCTAGAGAAAAGAAAATGGTATTTAAAATCATAAGGAAGAGAAATGCATTTATAGTACTGTACTATATCTATTAAAAAAACCACCGTATAAGTGCACCTACACAGTTCAAGCCTGTGCTCTTTAAGGGACAACCATATTTAGCATTTATGACATGTCCATCCATTGTGATTTTCTTGCATCTTCTGTTTTATATCATGTTTTTATTTGTTGCTTTTGTGTTTTCCCCAACTAGTATATAAACCCCTTAAGAGCTGGGTCAGTTTATCATCTCTGAATACCTAACTTCTAAAATGGTATTTAGGAATAATAAGCACTTGATGAATATTTATCCATGACTAAAATCAGTATTTGTATTACATTTGTGATAAAATACAAATTTGCTGTTGCATCTTCATTTTGAGTCTCAGGTACAAGGTATTTTCTGCTTGCCATGTACTGAGGTAAATATAGAACATTTAAAAATGTTCTATAGATCTTTGTAACAGCCCATTTTATTGGCAAGTAAATTGAGATTGAAAGGTTCAGTGGCCTGCCCCAAATTGTGAAGTCCATTAGTCAGATCTGTTGAGGATCAAACCTGTGTGCACATTACATACATTTAATTCTCCTTTATTATGCTTTGTTTTCTTTTTTACTTAAATGAATTTTTGTGCCAACAGACTATTTTTTATTCGATGGAATAGAGTTTCTTGACTGGGATTAAATCAAATGGATACTTTTTATCTTTACATCTCAGTTTTATTTTTTAAAGATTTTACTTGTTTATTTTGAGAAAGAAAGCATGCATGAGCTGGAGAGGGGTAGGAAGGGGGAACTGGGTGGAGAGGGGCAGGAGGAGAGAGAGAAGCAGAAACAAACTCCCTGCTGAGGAGGGAGCCTGATGTGGGGCTGATCCCAGCATGCTGAGATAATGACCTGAGCTGAAGGCGGATGCTTACCCAAGTGAACCACCCAGGCACCCTTGCATCTCAGGTTTAGAGACTAAACAAAGGAGCCTATTGTGAATTGCTGCTTGGTGAGAGGTCAGGGTTCATATGCCCTGCCACTATAGATGTTGGTCTGCTTGAAGCTGCTTCTTTAGTTCTGCAAACATTCACTGGTAGCTGGAACTGTCTAATTTTTGCTGAGACTTTGACTTAGGGCATTAACATCTGCAAATAGTCCTATCAGACTGCAAAGTCTAGCTTCAGAGTTGGCCGCACTCTGTCTCTAGCAAAATTTCTATTATTTGGATCATTTGCATGCATGTCTATTTACACCCACTAAATGCTATATAGTTTATTTAAGTATGGGAATAAATCTTGTATCATCCCTGTCTATCCCTGTCTTCCCAGAGCTTGCATACAGTTGGTGCTTAGTAAAGGACTGCTATTTTTAGAGCTATGTCTCGCAGAGCTTCTCCTTCCTGCCTGGGGCTGACACACCATTAACTCATCAGTAATTGTTAGGAACCTTACTGACTCCCACTGAAATATACTGGTGAGTTCAGAAGAGTTGCCAGAATCATGTAGAATAAATAGTTACAGGGTTTAACTTCAAGCACCGGTGCTTAACATTACTTCTGCCTAACATGACTTCATTTCAGCCTTCTCGGCCATTACTTTCCTATCGTGTAGTTATCAGATTTTCTGCAAATTGACAGAAATTATTGCGTGCCAAGAGAAGATGAAGTCAGAATAATTAGATGGGCTTATTCAACCATAAATATGTGTAATGATATCATCATAATCATGGTATTATCTAATATTATTGCCTTATTTCCAACCATTTGTATTTTTATTTTTAATCTGTTCTGAATTAGCATGTCTAGTGACACTGCTGGGTTTTTTTTTTTTTTTTTTTAAGCTTAAATGGCCCCAGAAGTTACAGATTAGCAAAGCTGGATATTTCTCTTTGCAAGCATACTTCTCCCCAGCAAAACCAATACTCTTGAAAATAATGACCATTAAATGATTTTTACATAGGCATCTGCCCAAGATAAAATTACAGACCTTTAAAGACAGGATTTTCCTTAAACAAATAGCCAATATTTTATTAGGACTTCAAATCACTGTGACCCATCAACTGCTGGCAATTTGGTCCCTCTTAACTTAAATGACTGTGGTGAACCTACATACAGATGGAGAAGTCTGTAGCAGCCTCCTGCCTTCCAGAGCCCTAGACTGTCTCAGGAAAGGCACGTCCATGTACAAAACTCCAATTTTTAGGTTAGGAGTATGACAAAATATTATGCTGTGGTTGTCTGTGATGTGTAGGACAAGAGATAAAATACCAGAGTCTAAGGAACATTTATTTTTCTTTGATTAACTAACATGCTTAATAGAAAGGTAAAGTGGGTTCTTTGTTTTTGTTTCTTTGGCTGAGATTCCAAGGGACAAAAATAAAATCTTTGTGCTAAATATCCCACATCCCTAAGTGAGAGGCTGCCCAACCTGTGGACAGTATACCAGAAAGATGGACAAAATCTGCCTCTGTGATCCTTGGCACAGCACTCAGCCAAGACAGAATCCAAGGACTGAAAGTGAAGAAATCAAGGGAAAATGCTTTGTAGCCCCAGTGATGGAGGGCTGGGTCCCCCTATCACCTCTGGGGAGGGAAAGAGAATACTTCCTCTTCATCTCAACCCTTGGTAGGGGTGCTTCAAGGACCACTTGGAGAACTTGGTGTCACCCAAAGCCCGTTAGACACAGCAGACTACGTGACTTCAGCCTGAGGATTACTGAGTATCATAAACGAAGAAGACTGTGGTTATTAACCTCCATTAACCACACACACACACAGAAAGGAGCCTGCATGGGGGCCAACTTAGCACAGCTACTGAGGTCAGAGCAGAAAGGAATGTGTTCTAGGGATCATGTTGGGAAGAGCAGGCTTGATTCCATCTTTGTAGACCCTTTGTTTAAGGGGGACTTCTGAAGCAATGATAGGGCATGACAGAGAGAGTCTGTATGGATATACTGGCAGATGCCAAGGCACTGACCATGGAAGCTTGAAGTAGCCAGCTCTAGTGTCATGAAAGTACAACTAGAGAGTCCCTGGAGTGTAATCCATTTGTGCCCACTGGTATCTCGCTCAAGAAATGCAAAGTTTTTGGTTGATAGAAATCTACCTATAGAACACTGTCCACTCACTTGCATTGTTTTCTTGTGAGAGAGAAAACAGTGGAGTTACCCACAACCTGAAACCTTTCTTATCTTCACCACAGCCATTAGCAAGTACCACTAACACTTGTGAGGATAACAGATTATTTTGGTTTTCTGCATCCAAGGGAAATAGCATTGGAGTAAAAATCACTCAGAATGTGTGTGCTGTCTAAGAGAAAGGGAGAAGCAATGCTTAAAATGGCAAGAATTCTCTGCCCTACTGTTATGGATGAGAGATCCCTGGAGGTTCCTACTGGCTTTATTATTCAACCTCATGACCCAACTCTGACTCAGAGACAACAGGGCAGCTCCTATTTACAAATGGTGCTCTTTCTTTGATTCTCACCACTTTCTCTTGGGTCTTCTTCCTTATAGTAATTCTGGGAGGCTTGTCATATTTACAAGTAACTTTCTTGGTTTTCTCTTTCTTTTTAAATCCAGGTAACTTTCACTTGTTGCTGATAGTAAAAAGAATGGATGTTCTTCCTTTTATCAAAACAGGAGAGATTAAGAACAAAGTAAAATGTCTTACAACTTCACTACCTCATCATAGCCTGCAATGCTATGAAGTTGATGCATATAGAATTTTTGCTATTTGGCCATTTTTACTTATCAAGTAGCAATGCTGTATGGTTTAATTTAATTTCATGCAGACATATTTTTATAGCTGTGTTCCTATGATACATGTGTTCTATACATGATAATAATGTATAATAGGCAGCATTATACTTTACATATGATTCATATATACTACCTTAGCTGACATTATAAGGCTATCATGTTTGATGCATACACATGCATTTCTCTGTAACATTTATATGTACATTTAATAATCAGTGTTTGAGAATGCGTAATTGATGTCATAGAATCATGAAGCCCTGAGAGAGGTGGAAAGCAGCTCAGACAGTCCATCAAAAATTTTCAGGCTTAAGTTTTACTTGTCATTGTTTTATGGTTTTTTTAAAATATTTTATTTATTTATTTGACAGAGAGAGAGAGAGAGATCACAAGTAAGCAGAGAGGCAGCCAGAAAGAGAAGGAGAAGAAGGCTCCCCGCTGAGCAGAGAGCCCAATGCAGGGCTCGATCCCAGGACCCTGGAATCACAACCTGAGCCGAAAGTAGAGGCATAACCCACTGACTGAGCCACCCAGGCACCCCTGTTTTATGTTTCTTTTTAAAATATATATTTACAAGTCCACATACATATTCAGGAGTGATGCTCTTTGGCATCATGTGCTTATGAAAAATCCCATTTAATCTAAAGTATTAAGTTTGGTGCTCTCAGAGCCTATCATTGAAACAGCACAAAGCCCAATAATATTCTAGGTATTTGTAATTTTCAGCTGACAAAATAAGCAAGGAGTTGAGGGATTTCAGTCCAAAGGTCTCATTTCCATTTTCAATTTTGTGCGGTCAAGATATTTTTTCCTAAAACTACATATATACAATTGCAGACATAAATGGGTTCAAAATAAATGCCAATCAATAGAGTTTCATTTGTTGCAGTACCAAATGAACGAGTGTTCTGTTGAATTTATTGTGTATTCTCAAGTGTGCTTATGTAGGACTCCAAAATATCTGATTTTTTAACAGCTACTAAATCTGCTACTAAATTTTGTATATTTGAGCAGGCATTTTAACCTCATTGGCTTCTAGCCTTTAATCTTAGTACAAAATCAGATTTTTACTGAGGATAATTTTGGCTAAAAAATAATTTGGGCTTTGAGTCAGAAATATTTGGTGAAAACTGCATATTCCATAACTTAAAGCCATTTGGTAGTTTTGTTTCATGTCTCTGAATGCCTACTGCATAAAAACCTTGTTCATCACCACCAAACACTGGCTTATATTACTATTTGTGCTGCTAATGAACTCTTCTATGGTATTTCAAACAGTTTGGAAAGTGAAAAGAACTGCTCAGGAGGTATACATGACCATTGCATGTTATCACCCAAGATGATGGCTATAGTGCACACAAAGTAATGGATCACTTGAAGAAGAAGATAAGGGATAGAGCTCAAAGAAAATTACTGGAAAACAAGAAATTAGGAATAATATTCAAATAACAGGCAAGTTTTGAAGTGATTTGAACCATTTCAGTTTCTCCTTGGATGCTGGAAGCTATGACTAAATGAGTGGGATTTGAATTTTAAAGCCAGGTTCTTGATGGAACTTCTAAATATTTTAGAAAAGTTCATCTTCCTAACACTCATAAACTTTTATTAAATTTAAATCAATTAATTAACATATAGTGTATTATTAATTTCAGCTTAGTGATTCATCAGTTGCATATCACACCCAGTGCTCATTACATCAAACACCCTCCCTAATGCCCATCACCCAGGTATCCCATTCCCCCTCCCACCTTCCCTCCTGCAACTCTCAGATTGTTTCCCATAGACTCTCTTATGGTTTGTGTCCCTTTCTGATTCCATCTTATTTTATTTTTTCCTCCCCTCCCCTATGTTCATCTGTTTTGTTTCTTAAATTCCACGTGTGAGTGAAATCATATGGCATTTGTCTTTCTTGGCTGACTTATTTTGCTTAGCATAATACCCTCTAGGTCCATCCACGTCATTGCAAATGGCAGTCTTTTTGATGGCTGAGTAATATATATATATATATATATATATATATATATATATATAGGACTATTTATTATATATATATTATGTATATAATATATATATAATGGACATTTGAGCTCTTTCCATATTTTGGCTATTGTGGACATGGTTGCTATAAACATTGGGGTGTATGTGTCCCTTCAAATCATTATGTTTGCATCCTTCAGTTAAATACCTAGTAGTTCAAGTGCTGGGTCATAAGGTAGTTCTATTTTTAACTTTTTGAGGAACCTCCATACTATTTTCTAGAGTGGCCTTACCAGTTTGCATTCCCACCAACTAGTAAACTCTTAAAGAATAGATTAATCCAACAAGACTCTCCAACTGTGTGTTCTGCTGGGTTAGGTTGGGTTCGTTTTGAAGGAGGTCCTTCCCATGTATACTGCAAAGTTAAGATAAGCAAATGGTAAAACCTTAATTTTTCTCTCAGTCTTTTCATATATGCATATATTATACTATGTATAATATAATAATTATATATTATATATAATACCATCTTTGTTATTTTAGATTTTGTTAGCCAGCCTCCAAGAAGGTTTTTCAGGATCTCCATTGCCTGACAATTACACCCCTGTCTAGTTTCCCTGAAATTGTACTAAAATTACTGTATATACAGCATAATATACAACAAAGGTTGTATGTACCACTTAAAATATTATGTTATTAAAGCTATGGCTCCCAACTTGGGCCTCTCTCTCTCTCATCATTTGCCTGAAGGAAATCAGTTGCCATGTAACTAATGCATCCTATAGAAAGGCACTCTTGGCCAGGAATGGAAGTCTGTGACCAATAGCCAGTGAAGAAATGGAGACTTTCCAACATGTGAGTTTGGAAATAGAGTCTTTGCCTCCAATTGAACACTGAAATGACTCTAATCCTGCCTGACAACTTGACTCCAACCTCATGAATAACCTTTACATCTAAGCTGTTTCCAAATTCCTAATTCTCAGAAGGTATGTGAGATAAGAAATGTCTGCTATTTTCAGGTGTTAAATTTTGAGGTAATTTGTGATGCATCAATAGTAACTAATACACATTTAAAATGTTTTCCAGCACAATTTGGCCCCCTATGATTGCCAGATTTTGAGAGAAAATTGATGTTTATGATTTTACTTGGCTCAATGTCCTATATTCTATGCTTAATATTCTCTAAGGAGAAATGAAAAAAAACTTTTCATCATAAATTTGGAATGGATATTTTAATAATAGCGAAGGAATTATGTTGTTAAGTGTATTGTTTTCTTAAATATAACCAAATTTACATATCTGATATATTATAGGAATTACTATTTGTATATTATAGAATGTTTAGTATTTACTTTGTGATATGTCTAGATTTGTAACTTCAAAAACATGAAATTCATTTTAAAAATTAAAATGACTAATTAATGAAATAAAAGAACAAAGTAAGTGGAGAGAAATTCCATGTCCATGTAGAGGAGAACTCAATATTATCAAGGAATCATTTTTTTCCCCAATTTGATCTATAGATTCAGTGAAATCCCAGTCAAAATGTCAGCATTTTTTTTTGTAAATATCAGTAAACTGATTCCAAAATTGATATGAGGTCAAAAAAATTTTGAAGAAGAACAAAGTTGGAGGACTAACACTATACAACTTTGAGATATACTATAAAGATACACTAATCAAGACAGTGTGATACTGATGAAAAAACCATAGACAAATAGATAAATGGGATAGAATAGAGATCCCAGAAATAGACACACATAAATATAGTTAACTGACCTTTGACCAAGAATCAAAGTCAGTACAGTGAAGCAAATATTGTTTCTTCAACAAATAGTTGAACAGTGCTGGAACAACTGAACATCCACAGGCAAAAAAAAAAAAAAAAAAAGAATCTAGACACAGAAAATCTATATCCTTCACAAAAATTAAATTGACTGAAAATGGATCATAGATCAAAATGAAAAACACAAAACTATAAAACTCCTGGAAGATAACATAAGAGAAAACCTAGATTATCTCAGATGAGGTGATGATATTTTAGATACAAGACCAAAGGCATGATCTATGAAAGAAATAATTGATAAAATAGACTACTAAAACTGAAAACTTCCACTCTATTAAAAGATACTGTCAACAGTTTGAGAGAACCAGCTACAGACTGGTTCTCCCCTCCCTTTGCCCAAATGTTTGCAGAAGCTATTTTCACCCTGAAGGTCATGTGGGGTCAATGGATCAATTATTAAAAAGAGAAGTCTTTTAAAAAAAAAAGTGGGGGGCACCTGGGTGGCTCAGTGGATTAAGCCACTTGCTTCGGCTGAGGTCATGATCTCAGGGTCCTGGGATCGAGCCCCACATAGGGCTCTCTGCTCAGCGGGGAGCCTGCTTTCCCCTCTCTCTCCGCCTGCCTCTCTGCCTACGTGTGATCTCTCTCTCTGTCAAATAAATAAATAAAATCTTAAAAAAAAAGACCTTATAGAGCATGAAAGCTCCAAAAAGATTAATATATATATATATGTCATTTCTAAAAGACATATGTGAAAAATGGCTATTACCCAAAATATACAAAGAACACTTCAACCTCAACAATAGGAAAACAGCCTGTTTTAAAAATGAGGCAGAGATCAGAATAGACACCACATCAAAGAAGATATACAAATACCAAATAAATGAAAAGATCCTCTATATCATATGTCATAATGGAATTGTAAATAAAAACAAAATGAAGTAAGATGAGACGTCTATTATTAGAATGGCTAAAATCCAAAAATACTGACAACACCAAAGGCTTGTGAAGATGTGGAACAACAGAACCTCTCATTCCTTGCTGATGGGAATACTTTGGAAAATAGATACTTTGGAAAACAGTTTGACAGTTTCTGACAAAATTAAACTTACTCTTCAATAGGATCCAGCAACCCTTCTCCTTAGAATTTACCCAAAAGAGTTGAAAAACATATCCACCCAATAACCTGTACATGGATGCTTATAATAGCTTTATTTTATAATTGCCCAAATTCAGAAATAACCAAGATGTTCTTCGGTGAGTGAATGGATAAATAAATGGCAGTACATCCAGACAATGGAATATTACTTAACCTTAAAAAGAAATGAGCTGTCAGTCCATGAAAAGACATGGAGAAATCTTAAAGAGTATGACTAAGTGAGAGAAGCAATCTGAAAAGTCTACATGCTGCAGGATTCCAACTATATGATGTTGCAGAAAAGACAAAACTATGAGAAGTAAAGGGACCAGTGGTTGCCAGGAGGTTGGGGAAAAGGGATGCGATAAGTAGAGCACAAAGGGTTTTTAGGACGGTGAAAGTACTGTGGTAATATAACAGTGGATTCATGTCATTACACATTTGTCAAAACCTGTAGAATACACAGCACAACAGTGAACTGTAGTGTAAAATACAGGCTTTGGGTGGTGGTGATGTGTAATATAGGTGTATCAGTTGAAACAAATGTACCAGTCTGGTGCGGGGCCTTGATAATGGGGAAGGCTGTGCACACAAGGGGGCAGTTAGTGGATGGAACATCTCTGTGCCTTCCTCCCAATTTTGCTCTGAACTTCAAACTTCTCTCAAAAAAAAAAAAAAAATAGCCGTAATTTTAAAAATTAGAACAAGTTTGAATTTTGCCAGAGTTAACTTTTTTCACACAAAATAGATACATTTGCTATGTACATGATATTTTAACCATAAATAAAAGAAATAAAAGCTGTAAGATGCGATCAGAAATTAGTTAATTAATTAATTAATTTGAGAAACGCAGTGATATATGGTAAACATAATAAAATACCACATCTTCAATATAATGGAACTATCATTATTTACCTAGAAGCCAATATTTGATGTGCACTCTGTAATTACTTTATATGAACTACTTTAATCCTTCCAAGGGTTCTCCAAAGATTTACCATTATCCTGGGTTCCCAGGGGACACACCAAGATTCAGAGCCATTTAGTGATTTCCAGAAGAATAAATAGGTAGGGAAGGACTGAAAAGACACACATACATGGGGTTTGTTTCATTTTTCAAGATTCCTAATCTGTTAACTCCCTGCTATGCCAGTCTGTATTCATCCCAATAAATTTCATGTGAAAAATAATTCAGATTAGCTTCATTTAGAATATGCTTTAGAGACAGCCCATTTTTTTCTGAATATAATCAGATATATCCATATTTTATTGGTGATATTTCCTAAATAACTTAGGAACAAGTTTGTTGAAGGAGGAAAATCATTGAGCCACAGAATCTTTGACTAAAAAACATCTAATGACTTTGAAGAGATAGTTCTATGCTTTTCTTGTGGATCATAAACTGTTCTTCCTTGTTCCAGTGACCTCAGAGGCTGGTGGTATGCTAGCGAGTCCCTTATTCTTCATTCCTCTCTTCAGAACTGTCACCTCCATTGTTGCGTACATCGTCTGCACTGACCTTCCAATTCCTACTTCTATCTATAATCTATACCCACTGAAGACCCCAGTACCTGCTTTACCCTCATTCTCTTCACTGCTACTCCCATCAGAATTATGGGTGACCCTGACATGTATGAAGATGTCCTTGACTTCTCAACACTTTATCTCTGTGTCCTCTATCCTACCTTAGAATGTAACCCAAACAATCTCCTGTAGGGATTGGAACCATGAATGAATCCATTACATCAGAAATATTTATTTCAGATATTCTGCAGTCTGACCTCCTTGTTACAACTAATTGACAGATTCAAATGCTTTCTTCTAGTCATTAACTCATCAGGTCCTCACTTTCTTATTTGCTCCTTCTAGACCCTATGATCTTACATTCAAGCCGCTCCCTTGCCAATACCTTTGACTGCCAGTCTTTTCCATGCTAGGCTCTATTGGCAAACCTCCTATCCTGGTTAAAACCAACTCTCCTGAACTTTCTACCTGCATCCAGGTAGCTAATGTTATTAGAGAAAAATCACATAACAATCATGCCGCCTGAGCTCGCATGATATTTAGAATCACAACTCTCAACAAGTCTGTCCTAGAGCCAGACAATCTCACTACCTTCCTTAATGGATTCATCTTCACATTCTCCCAAACAACTATTTCATCCTTTCTTTTCTTTCCTCCAGTCTCCAAAATCTCTTACTTTCCTCACTCTTTGCATATCACCTAGCCACATAAATAACAGAAAAATAAATTAAATCAGGTAAGAATGACTTTACACTGAATCAAAAAGAAGAACACTTAGTTTTCTTTTCTTCTTAATACTATCAAATGAGTAACCCAGGAGCACCTGGGTGGCTCAGTGGGTTAAAGCCTCTGCCTTCGGCTCAGGTCATGGTCTCAGGGTCCTGGGATCGAGCCCCACATAGGGCTCTCTGCTCAGTGGGGAGCCTGCCTCCTCCTCTCTCTCTGCCTGCCTCTCTGACTACTTGTAATTTCTATCAAATAAATATATAAAATCTTTTTAAAAAAATGAGTAACCCAGTTCCTTCCTTTGTACTTCCAACACTATGTTTATTCCTTTGAATGACCTAATTCCTGAATTCATCTTCTATCTTTCCTGATTCATCGTTTTTTCCTTCTTTACCAGATAATTCCCGATGATATACAAGCCTTCACAGCAGCCACTGAAAAACAAAGTCCAACAAAATAGTGTCCTCCCTTTTCTCTATGCCCACTCCTATCTCCATGGTACTGTTTTATGTCTTTAAAACTTTGTCATTTCTTAGGCCACCTCACAGGGTTTTAAGCACTCCAGGGCTCTGCTCCTCTGGCCCCTCTATGTACGTTCCTTCTTAGATGATGTCAGCCTGCCCAAGGATGTTAAATATCAACTATGTGTTAATGACTCTCTGCTTTCCACCTCTAGCTGGACACCATACCCTAAGTGCTAGATTCATCTTAACTATATAGTCACCTCTGCTAGTTGAATTTCTACCAAGCATCTAGCTGTTAATATGGCCAAACACACATTCCCATCCTCATTCCCACCTTAAGACTTTCAATCCCAGCAAATGGCACCACATGCAATGAATCAGACTCATGCTTAATTCCTTACTCTTTCCTTTAGATCCCAACTTCTAATCTATTAGTAAGCCCAATGCTTACCTCTAAAACACAATCTGAGGGGCACCTGGGTGGCTCAGTGGGTTGAGACCTCTGCCTTCGGCTCGGGTCGTGATCCCAGGGTCCTGGGATTGAGCCCCGCATCGGGCTCTCTGCTCAGCGGGGAGCTTGCTTCCTCCTCTCTCTCTGCCTGCCTCTCTGCCTAATTATGATCTCTGTCTGTCAAATAAATAAATAAAATCTTAAAAAAAAAAAACACAATCTGAGTCCAAACACTTCTCACCGTCTCCGCTGCTGTGACCCTCACTACCAAGCCATTCATTACCTCTCATTGTTTAGAAGATCCTAACCATCCCGTGATCTGTACTCTATAGTTCAGCTGGAAAAATGATAGTTTTAAAACACATTACCAGCTTATTTCTGAAAAGTCCCCCAATAATGGGTCCGTGATTAAAGGAGCGAGATTGATACAAAGCGAAGGTCAAGCAAAGCTTTATTTCACGCCAAGCATCAAGAATCAAACCGATTGTCAAATAGAGCAGTCAGAGCTGCCCCTTACAGAGAGAGCGACCCCTCTCTTCCTCACAGACTAGCTTTTAAGGGCAAAGGCCCTGTGGTTGGGCCTGGCCATGCACAGGTGGCCAATGAAATTGTAACACACAGAGAAAGCTGCACAGTCATGTTAGGTCACACATAAGTGACCAATTGAGTTACAATTTACCCCTGAGGGCCCCCCCCTTGGCCGCCCCTCCTTGCCCCCCCCCCTCCACTGGTGGGATGTCTCCATCTGGCCTGACCCACCCTTGCATTGCTTTGTTACCTGGGACTGGTTTCTGGGACTTGTTTTTAAGTAAGTCCCCTGGGGGAAGTGGGGCAGGGACAGTTAAAGTTTTAAACAACAAAGTTATTGTTTAACCCGGATGGAAGTGTTCTGGCTAAATAGGTCCCTACAATTTCCCCTCTTTTAAAAAGGGTTCTATTGTTGTTTTTTAAAGATTTCTTTATTTATTTGAAAGAGAGAAAGAAAGAGAGAGAGTGTTGGAGGGGAGGAACAGAGGGAATCTTCAAGCATGGGGCTATATCTCAGGACCCAGGAGGTCATGACCAGAGCTGAAACCAAGAGTTGGACATTTAGCCGACAGAGCCACTCAGGCACCATGGTTTGGTTTGGTTTTGTTTACTGCAATCAAAATAGAACACAATTTCAGTCCTGTCTGCAAGCTATACCTGCTATCCACTAGCATGCTTCTCTCAAGTCTTTTGTCTTCCTTCCTCCATAACTGAAGAAATCCTAGTAACTAAATTACATACCCATCTAAAACTAGATTAGACAGGCAACATGTGGCAGATTGAACTTGTGGCAGATTCTACAACTCAAATGTTGCAATTCCTGCCTGGCTTTACTCTTTCCATTTTTAATCCACCCACCTTTCCATTCACATTTGAAAATTCCAGAATCCAAGGAAGGCAAACACCACCTCCTCAGTTGGTGTTTCCCTTGGGATTCATTTGCAAATCAAGCATCTATTTGTTTTGAATGGTCTGTTGCTGAATATTCAGAGTTGGCTTTGGTATCTCTGACACTGGTTGGGAAATTAAGCAACAGGAAGGAAAACAAAGCCATTCTTTAGATAAGAACCATCCCTTTTTGTTTTAATTAAATGCTCTTGCAAAGTTGCCCCATTTCAGATAAAATAGCCTAGCCGCTATTATTATTATTTTCTTTAAAAGGCTAGGCGACTCCTGTAGTTTGCAGGATTTAAAAGCAATGGCTCTTGTTCAAAGTGCAGCTTCCCTATTAGATACTTAACTGCTTGTAACAATTCAGCTGCAGAAACAATCTCATCCCTAATGACTGTAACATGAAAACAGCTTGCCTTCTCCAATACAGGACACAGGCATTAATTGTGATGACTGGGTACACCTTACTGTATTGACACTCTTCGTAGCGTGATTTATTGGGTACTAATTGCACATTTGTGGTATGCTAATTTCTATTTGGAAGGATGTTCTATCACAGTTCAATGGTATAATTATAATCTCATTTATTCTGCAGTAGTGATTGTATTCCTCCTATAAAACTCTCCTATTGGTCCAATCTTTCCTCTTATTGTCCTCTGCATCTTTTCAAAAGGCAACAGAAGAGATCCTTGAAGAACAGAATGAAGCTGACAGAGTGGGTCTTTTCAGATGGCCGCGATTTGAAATTCTTTAATATTAAAAAGTTATGAAATTCAAGTTGCAAGGTTTTCTGAAGAAATTTTAAGTCAGACTTTATTGAATGACATCACTCTATAGTAGACAAGTGGTAAGTGGTATTTGAGTTTTACTTCTTTCCTGGTTTCTTTCATAAAGAAAACAATGCTGGTTACAAAATATTTGCAGAGCATTAAATGGAGTCTGTTTTGTAAAACTTCTTAGGACCTCAATGTAAATGATTTCAGGCCAGAAGACTTGAGCAAAGGTGAAGGGGGACAGAGTACAGATTAGGTAGGAGGGAACAGGGGTTAAGCCCCAAAACAGAAGGCACTGTGTCG
Organism: Mellivora capensis; assembly: GCA_004024625.1. NCBI lineage: Eukaryota > Metazoa > Chordata > Mammalia > Carnivora > Mustelidae > Mellivora > Mellivora capensis. The sequence goes on along the minus strand of PISX010007471.1, from coordinate 17,477 downwards.
AGGCTTAGGAAAGAATGAAGTCTGTGGTCTTAATGCAGTTCCTCCTAATATTTGTAGTACTGCAATTAAGCAACATTAATCTCTCCCCAACAGTGAATGAAAATCAGAAAAACAGATTTGGAAACTAGAGAAAAATACGTCATCAATTGGTGTCCAACTCACTTTAACAGTTTCCTAAAAGTATTCTTTTTTCTTTTTAAAGATTTTATTTATTTATTTGACAGACAGAGATTACAAGTAGGCAAGAGAGGCAGGCAGGGAGAGAGAGGAGGAAGCAGGATCTCCACGGAGCAGAGAGCCCAACACGGGGCTTGATCCCAGGACACTGGGATCATGACCTGAGCCGAAAGCAGAAGCTTTAACCCACTGAGCCACCCAGGCACCCCTCCTAAAAGTATTCTTAACCTCACGTTGCACTAAAAGAATGGAGTTAAACTATATATGCTAAGCCAGTTTAGCATACAGCAAGAGGATTCACTAAGCAGGACAAAAAAAAAATGTATGGAGATCCGAGTTCATGATGTAGAAGAGATCAGTGATAAAAGAAAGATCTAAAATAGCACACATTATGGGGCATCAGGGTGGCTGAGTCAACTAAGCACCTGACTCTTGATTTTGAGTCTAGTCATGACCTCAGGGTCATAAGATTGAGCCCCAAATCAGACTCTACGCTGTTCATGGAGTCTGCTTAAGATTCTCTCTCTCACCCAGGGGTGCCTGGGTGGCTCATTGGGTTAAAGCCTCTGCTTTTGGCTCAGGTCATGATCCCAGGGTCCTGGAATTGAGCCCTGCATTGGGTTCCCTGCTCAGTGGGAAGCCTGCTTCTCCCTCTCTCACTCCCCCTGCTTGTGTTCCCTCTCTCACTGTTTCTCTCTCTGTGTCAAATAGGTAAAGTCTTTAAAAAAAAAAAAAAAAGATTCCCTCTCTCCATCTCCCTCTGCTTCTTCCTACCCCAGCTCTCTCTTTCTTAAAAATAAACAAACAAATCAGAATAAAAAAATAAAAATAATACATAAATAAATAATAAAATAATATACAGTATGATCAGATTTTGAAAGAAAGGTAAAAAATGGGGAAAAAAACATAAAATATTAGAATGTGTTGCTGTCTATTCATCCTGATATTTTATTCATCCTGATCATCTGAAACACCTTCTTTCCTTAGCTCAAACTCCATGCAACAAACACACTATCATTGCCTATGCCCTGGGATGGGAAGGTTGTGACGGTGAATTCTTTCCCAGATCCAGATTCTGAACACATATCTACTCAAAATTCAACCCATTTCCTGTTGCCAAGGTTTGCCCTAGTCGATTATCCCCATTCACCAAGGCAGTTTTTCACATTCATGAACACTTTGTCTATATTCAGATACACTTATTTGCTGGATTCATTTTAGCTTAGTTTCTAAAACGTCAGAAGTATCCTGTTTAGTTTCTCAAAAAATACCCAGCACAGTGCCAGATACAATGGTCCTTTTTTAGCATCAGTACAAAGCAATAACAGTTTCTTCAGAAATCTAACAGAATCTTCACACCAGGCAAGATGTGTATTCTTTGAAGAAGGAGCTTTCTCTTTCAGAGTGTGTTAGAGCTGGTGTGGTATAAAAGGTAAACTACCATATAAATTGAAAATATGCCTTGTTTACTGGCTGCCAAAAGAATGGCAGATGTGGGTATTGGGTGCTTTTGAGCTCTCCACTTGTAACTGGCAAACTGTAGCATTTGTGAATATTAATGTCTTGCCTCTACATAACATTTCTGTTTCTAAAATGTTTTCATAATTATCACTGATGCATTCTTCATTAGTCCTGAGGAAGACATGAACATAGACTAGAGTTATTCTTACCAATGCCCCCTATTTTACCACTATTAGGTCAACTACTAATAATAGTTAATATTTATTAAGGGCCTATTATGTTCTAGGTAGTAAGACATCCCAAGAATTATCTCCTTAATTTGCACAATAATCCCAGGAGATCAAGTAATAGCTTTTCCTCTAATTGGAAAGCCTAACACAGTCTCAATAAGCATTCAATCAATTTTTCAGTGCATGAGTACACACTTCCCATTATTATTTTTCTTTTATTTAGTTTACAAATGAAAATCTGAGGTTTAGAAAGGTTAAATAATTTGTTCAAGTTTACTTAACTAGTAAGCAAGTTAGCCTAGAATTGAATTCACGTTTACCAGACTATAATTTTCTCAACTATAAAGATGTTACTTGCGGTGCCTGGGTAGCTCAGTGGGTTAAACCTCTGCCTTCAGTTCAGGTCATGATCTCAGGGTCCTGGAATCAAGCCCCTCATCGGGCTCTGCAGGGAGCCTGCTTCCCCCTCTCTCTCTGCCTGCTGCTCTGCCTACTTGTGATCTCTATCTATCTGTCAAATAAATAAATGAAATTTAAAAAAAAAATATTTTACTTAAAGTTAATGAAGTTTGGTGACAAAGAAAAGGCTAGCACCCTTGTAAATTAGCACTCATCCTCATGCTTTTCTCTGCATCTTGCCTCATAGGACCAAGTCACTTACCACAACAAGATCAGGAGCCTTGTTTCATCACTCTCAGAATAAAGTTGTGTTTTGTTTTGTTTTGTTTTTCCTACTTCTATGTAATATAAATTTTATAAAACCTCATTGACAACTTGGAGACTGGGAGAAGGTTGCCATGAAGGTGGACATTTTGAATCAAAGATTTTGAGTGATTATAAAAGGATAATTTTATTTTTCACTTTTTCCTGATGAAGCCATACTTTTGCTGGCTCAGACACAAAGATTAGTCTTTTCTTTTCTTTCCTTCTTTCTTTCTTTTGTTTTTTTTTTTAAGAAGTATTTGGGAATCAAAGGCAGATGAAGGACAGGTAGCTGGATATTCCATTGATACCTGTCTGTCAGAAGCAAGAAAATGACACGATGCAAATCAGAAACATGATTCCAGTTAACTTAGGTGTTTACTTGCAATCCTTTCTCATTGGTGAAATATTGGTTATACTTCAACTGAGTAGATTAATACATATAAAATTTCAGAGGTGCCTTCTGTGTTTTGAGAAGATTTTCTTTGGCAGTCCTATACAAGCTGTATGGTACAGGTTTATAACCTCAACCCTAAGATAGCCAGCTGACAGCTTTCTGAGACTGGTCGACAGAGCAGTTGATATCCTGAAACCAAATGAAGTATTCCCTAGCACTGACTTCTGAGAATGGGTGGCATATTTCGTCATCTAGATTTAAGAGTCATAAATGTAAATAAGCTCTTTGTTTAAAAATATGGCATCCAGTCATTCAGTAAATCAATATTGTTCATTAGCTACATGTATGGTATCACATGCTAGGAGGTCATTGCTGAGAAAAAAAGAATCAGTTTTGTCTGACCAAACACATGCTGAAACAACATGTAAGTATCATTGATATGAAAGATGGTCCAGTTATTTCTCTTTCAAGGTCTTCCACATTTCTTAATCCAGCCCTGCTTCATATTTAAGCAATTCATATCCTCAATCATTTAGAACATGTTGATTGTTAGGTAAATCTTTCATGGGACTTACTTATTGAAGGATTTTTAAAGAATAGCCTGTGAAGAAGAGTATTTGTTTGTTTGTTTCTTTCTTTCTTTTTTAAAGATTTTATTTATTTATCTGAGAGAGAGAGAGAGAATGCGAGAGGGGAGAGGTCAGAGGGAGAAGCAGACTCCCCACTGAGCAGGGAGCCTGACGTGGGACTTGATCCTGGGACTCCAGGATCATGACCTGAGCTGAAGGCAGTTGCTTAACCAACAGAGCCACCCAGGTGCCTGGCTATTTGTTTCTTATTAGTGCTGTAACAAATTGCTACATACTTAGTGGGTTAAAACAACACAGAACCATTATCTTATAAATTCTGAAATTCAGAAGCCCAAAATGAGAGTAACTGATATAAAGTAAAGATGTCAGCAGAGCTGGCTCCTTTTGAAGTCTCCTCTTGAAGGAGAGAACCCATTCCTTTGTCTTTTTAGCATTAGAGGATGTCCTCCTTTCCTGGTATGTGCTTCCTTCCCCTCCATGACTCCAGCCACTTGCTTCTGTCATCACATTTCTTGCTTCTGAAGCTGATCCTCCTGCCTCCTCTTATCAGGAACCATGTGATTACATTGGGTTCTATCTGGATAATCCAGGATAATCTCCTGATCTCAGGATCCTTAGTGATATCTAGAAAGCCTCTCTTGCCATGGAGGTTTACATATTCACCATTTTCAAGAATCAGGACATGGACATCTTTGGTATCTGTTAAACAGTCAACCACAAGGGCATTTGTGGTTAGGCTACCAGTAACAGAAGATGAGGCAGAAAGAAGGAAGTAAGGATATTGAAAATGAGAATACTATGAATACCAGAAAAGAGCAGAAGGAGTGGAATGATTAAAATACCCGGCTCTGAAGAGTGCCTGGGTGTCTCAGTGGGTTGAGCTTCTGACTCTTGATTTTAGCTCCCATGATGAGGGTTCTGAGATTGTGCTCAGCTTCTATCTCCACACTCATTGGGGAATCTGCTTGAGATTCTCTCTCTCCCTCTCCTTTTGCCCCTTCCCACCCTCTCTCTCTCTTTCTTTCTTTTTTTTTTTTTTTAAGATTTTATTTATTTATTTGAGACAGAGGCAGTGAGAGAGAGCATGAGTGAGGAGAAGGTCAGAGGGAGAAGCAGACTCCCCGTGGAGCTGGGAGCCCGATGCAGGACTTGATCCCGGGACTCCGGGATCATGACCTGAGCCGAAGGCAGTCATCCAACCAACTGAGCCACCCAGGTGTCCCTCTCTCTCTCTTTCTAAAACATAAAATAAAATAATAAAATCAAATAGCAGACACTGGGATGAGGGAGAGAAGGGATGCTAAAGTGACATATATTAAAGTCTATAACGTAATTGAGCAAAATCAGGGAGAGCCGGGACTAGAGTATTTACTCAACCGAGCAGTATTATACAGAGAGGACTGAGATGCAGGCCAAATGCAACTGAGTGCGCGAGGCTTCAATTGTCATCATGGAGAAAAGAAGGGTAATGGATTTCTGATGAGAGCTACAGTACATTTCAAAGGCTTTAGGGCATCAGTTTCATAAAAATGTCATTCCTACTAACAGATTGATACTGGGAGAGAAAATAATCGTCATTGTTGTTCTGTTTGGGTCCAAGGAGAGTTGGATCATACTGCTAGATATCTCTGTATATTTAACCTTAGTGGCTGCCTTGTGAATATCAATGAGGTAACATATGTGATGTTAATAGCATAGTGACTTGCATATGGTTGTATATTATAGACTGAATGTGTCCCCCCAAGACTCATATGTTGAAACCCTAACCCCCAATGTGATGGCATTTGAAGGTGGGGCCTTTGGTAGATAATTGGGTTTGGATGAGTTCATGAGAGTAGTGTTCCCATAGTGGGATTAGTGTTCATATCAGAAGTGGAAATGAGACGACTTTCTGTCCACCATGTGAAGACACATAGAGGCAGCCATCTGTAACTCAGAAAGCAGGTCTACCACCAAGAATTAAATTGGCAAACAACTTGATCTTGGAATTCCCAGCCTCCAAACCTATGAGAAATAAATTCTGTTTCTTAAGCCACCCCAAGGTATTTTGTTATCACATCCTGAGCTAAGACAATATCCAATAAGTGGAAAATATCATTCATACAAAGGCACCCGGAGGTCACCATGGGCATTCTCCATGAGCAGAGGATGGAGCTGAGAACACTCAGAGAATGTTATCTCTGGCTGTGCTCAGGCTATCTCTACTGTCCCGTGGTCAGCAGAAGTTCTTTAGTTTCCAAAACTCCACTCTCTACTCAAAACATGGCCAAACATCCTTCTGGAAGTCCACCATAAAGGCACAACCCTTTTTTAGAATTTTAGTCCTATCTATCCTAGAAAAGTTCTCAACTCCTGTTCAGGGGCTCTCCCTTACCAAGGAAAGGAGAAAAAGTGTAATTCAGTCATTCATTCTTTATGTCTCTGAGTAAGATAATTATTTAATCTACCTTACTAGTTCTTTAGTTCATTCTCCTCCATGGCCATGGGAAGAAGTTGGGAGAGAGACCTTGCAACAGACAAGGTGGGAGTCCTACCATTGCTGTGGCTCACTCCCACTGTGCTCTGGAGGGGTTAAGAAGACATGGCAACTGGCTGATGAGAAACCTGAATTTAAACCCTGGTCTAGGCAATAATAAGCTCTGGGTGATTTTAGACCTTTTTCCTAGACGTTCACTTTCCTCAACCATGAAATAGAAACAGTAACCATCTTTGCTGGAAGTGTATGAGATTAAAAGACACAATGTGGTAAAAACACTCAGCCTAATAACTTGAAATAGCAGGCTTTTTAATAGAAATTTTAAATCTGTTTTTATCTTTTCTGGCCTTATTGCTCCTTACCACACTCATTGTGTCAGACCCAGAAATTCTTGAATCCACCCAAGAATGAGATGTGTGGACACAGTTTTCTATTGGACTCTGAGAAGAAATAATGGTGAGACATGAAGCTCTTAGAAACCACATTAAGAAGTTTAGACTCACCCAAATTTAGCAGAAAGCAATAAGTGGGTTTTAAGGAGGAAACTGTCATGATCAGATGGATACTTAACAATGATGGCATTTGTGTGGAAACCAGATAGAAGGAGGATAGGATAGTGGGTGGGGAGACCAGGTAGGGCAATTTTAATAACAGAGACTAGATAATGGTGGGCTGAACAAGTGCATATGCAGTGAGATTGAATGAGGATATGCATTTAGAGATATGTAGGAGGTAAGAAGAGAAAAGGGGTGGGTAAATTTTTGAACATGTTAATTTTGAGATGTGTGTATGATATCCACACAGGCAGGTTTATTTAAAAGGACACACTGGATCCATTAGTTTCAGAAGTCAATGTTAAGAGAGCCAAAGGTGACTTGACTCAGGCTATGGTGTAGTTAGATACCCAGTGAAAGAAAAACACATAAGCCAAAACAATGTCTTAGATTTATTCTTTAAGAAGAGAATGTGTGTGTTGAAATCCTAAAAAAATAGTATTATCCCACTGGTATGGACTACAATGATGTGTAGCTTGTATTTATTTTAGTTAGGTAGGTTCTGGCACTGTCAAATAGAAGGGGACAATAAATGGTGGTGACATCTCAGAGCATAGCTGTATACTATTATTTCTACTTCATACTATTATTTCTTATCATTTTTAACAGGTAACATCAAAGCACTTATAGGGCCTTCTCAAAAATTAAGCCTTGCCTCACACAATTAAAGACTTTTGGTTTTGTTTGTTTTAAAAGTTTTACCTATTTTTTTGAGAGAACACAAGCGGGGGAGGATGGTAGAGAGAGAGGGAGAAGCAGACTCCCCACTGAGCAGGGAGCCTGATGAGAGACTCAGTCCCAGGACCCTGGGGTCATGACCTGAGTCGAAGGCAGATGCTTAACCAACTAAGCCACCCAGGTGCCTGACGCAATTAAAGGTTTTTGATTCCTCTGCATAGCTCAGCTACTTTGCATGTATGTAAATTTTCCTCATTAGATTATCTAATGATTCTCATTCAAGGTTCTAATCTCCATCAGGTGTTGCTGTTATTCTCTCTTCTTTTTTTTTTTTTTTTGAAGAGTTATTAATTTATTTGAGAGAGAGAGGGAGATCTCACAAGTGGGAGAGGCAGTGGAAGAAGGATAGAGAATCTCCAGCAGATTCAGCACTGAGCATGGAGCCCAATGGGGACTAGATCTCAAGACCCTGAGGGCATGATCTGAGCTGAAACCAAGAATCAGACCTCAACCAACTGTACCACCCAGGAGCCCCTCTCATTCTCCTTTTAAGATATCATGATCCCTAGTCACCCACTGGACTTTTCAGGACTCTGCAGATGCACGGTGAAAAGTTTCCACCATGTGATTCTTCTACAATTGCATTCTATGACTAGAAAGTTCAGTAATGTGGTTTTCCTTAGCCACTGGGAGAAAAAAATGCATTTTTCTTTTCAAATGGGGATTTCTTTGTTACCATTTTCTCTTCTGAAATGTTAAAACAAATCTACAGTTGTTTTCCTTTTTTGTTCTCTTACTCATATTCCTTTTTCACAAAGTGAGGTATATAGAAATATGAATAATATTGTAATCTCTTCTGGAACCAGAAGAAAAGCATGGTTTCGATTAAAGTTTATTGCATTTTATTTCTTTCTTTAAAAAATAAAAGTTAAACAAAGTAACCCCTAGAGGCTCAAATATTTCTATTTATAATTGTAGGCAACCTGAGTTGGAGGACCAGGTTTCCCTGGCATAATGCTTCTTTTTGATTTGGTCTCTGTTTTGCTTCTCTGAGAATATGTGCGTGATGGTTGCTTTAGTGTTGGAAGACACTCACCTCGTGTGTCTGAGAGTAGGTGTGCATTTTAGTCTCTGCAGATACCTCTAACAAGTCACAGTGTTGTAAATTCTGAATATGTTTATTTTATGTGTTGGTATACAGTCGTTAGTAACAATTGTATAAGATCTTATTGATACGTTTCATTTTTCAGCTCTTATAATTTCACATACTATTAATCAAGTGATTAAGCCTTTCTCTAGTAAACACACCACCTTATTAATGTATTCATTCATTTATTGATTTTTCTACTTATTTGTTTCTCTGTTTGCATATTTATTTTAAAATGTGTGTGTTTTCCCCCCTCTCCATCTATAATTAATGCTACTGGAAATCAGGAGGCAAGTTTGTACACTACATTCTGCCATGGATTTGTAATAGAACATCAGCAAGAAGAATGAGGGGAAAAAAGTATTTGCTATTTCTTTCTGTTAACTGTATGGTGGGATTAGTAACTAATCCATGCACATGTAATTCTTGGAGTTGTTCTGATAGTGGAATTCAACTTTAAAACAACCCAAAGAACATAAGAGACCAGATGGAAGGGAGCTATCATCTTTGCCCAGGAGGAGCATTAGGGGCTATAAAAGTATCCGTTTGTTCCCAAAATAATCACACAAAGTGGGTGCTACATTACTTAGGCTTCTGATCACCAAAGTGAGGCTCAGACAGTTTAAATAACTTGCCTGTAGTATATCAGCTAGTAAATGGAAGAATCACAATTCTGACCTGGGTCTGTCTAAATCCAGAGCCCAGACTCGTTTCCTCTGCCATACCCTAGCAATAGCATTGCTGTGGTTTCAAAAGCGCTGTGCTATGTGATCCACTTGTACAGCACCTCCGTGGTTTCCTTGCCAGGTCTGGAGTGGGGGCATTGCTGATGAAGCAATGGAGTTATGGAATATGAGTCTTTCAAGTGATCTACTGTTGCTGTCCTTTAGGGTCACTGTAGTCATTGACGTTTTATGCTCTCTATGTTTGAAGCCCAGTTGAAACCACAGATGGTGTCTAAGGATGCCCACTCCTTCAGAGAGGACAGAAGGGCAGTGAAGATGAACTGCTCAGCTAGACTGGCGACTAAACCAGTTCTGTGGTAAACAAGGGGAAGTTCTTCTCACTTGTCTCTTCCTTCCAGTAGTGTGTAAACTCAGGAAAGGAAGAGATTAGGTTCATCAGGGTCCCCGTTGTACTCCCAGAGTCTAGAGCAGTAGCTGGAATGATGCTTATTATTTTTTTTTAAATTTATTTATTTGTCAGAGAGAGAGGGAGAGCGAGAGAGAGAGCACAGGCAGACAGAGTGGCAGGCAGAGGCAGAGGGAGAAGCAGGCTCCCTGCCGAGCAAGGACCCCGATGTGGGACCCGATCCCAGGACGCTGGGATCATGACCTGAGCCGAAGGCAGCCGCTTAACCAACTGATCTACCCAGGCGTCCCTGGAATGATGCTTATTGTGGGCCAAATGGAATAAATACCCATCTCTTCAGTAGGCGGGTGTGTTCTTCTGTCCGTCCCCAAATCTCAGTCCCCTTTGGACAAACTGACTCAGTCTCCTTTGGACAAACTGACTCAGTCTCCTTTGGACACATTGACTACCTGCAGTTCCTTTTGTTTACAATCTATTTCCCTCATTAGGCTGTAAATTACCTGAGAGGGGAGATGGTGTCTTACTCATATTTTTAACTGAAGTATCCAGCAGTGCCTGGAAGACATATTTGTTTTCAATACCTTTTTTTTTTTTTAAAGATTTTATTTATTTATTTGAGGAGACAATCAGAGAGAGCATGAGAGAAGAGAAGATCAGAGGGAGAAGCAGACTCCCCGTGCAGCTGGGAGCTCGATGCAGGACTCAATCCCGGGACTCCAGGATCATGACCTGAGCCGAAGGCAGTTGTTTAACCCACTCAGCCACCCAGGTGCCCCAGTTTTCAATAAATATTTGTAAAATTAACTTACAAATGAATAAATTATTTCAATTCTAACAAAGGGTTTCAAGCACCTTTAATTTTCCACTCATTTTCACAGGGACCAGAGAAAGCCTTAGCAATCAAGAAGTTGGTCATTGATTGGTCTGCAATCTAATATAGTATCATGTACTGGTTATTAAGGTGTTCTCCCTCAACTTCATACTTGCTCTTCTATTTGCTACTTTGTGACGTTGAAATTAGGACTTCACAGAATAAGTTGTTTTTGTTTGTTTGTTTGTTTGTTTCCCACCTGGTTTCCTGGCTTACTGTGCCCAAACAGGTTGTTAGAGAGAGTGGAAGGCAGGTGGAAGGCAGGAAGAAGAGCTTAAACCAAATCTTTTCACTTCTGGCTGGTTTGTTCCTGGCAGTAGTGTCCCAGCAGAATACAACATGGTAGTCCTACCAGGGCCCCCGGCCTCCAAGCACTTCCTGCAAGAGGCAGGTACCAACTCATTGTGTCCCATCAGAGGTAACGGCCACAAAAGTGGTCCCTGTTCCTTAGACATCTGTGTTGTGTTTTTTAGGGTTCCTTCTCAGAGCTTCTAGATTTTGGTTGCCCCAATTCTAGCCCAATCAGTAGCTTTAGGTGGTTATTGACAGTAGATGCCACTACTTTGGGAAGGGGAAGAGAAGCAGAGGTGGGTTTCTTGACTCATTTATGGTTGATTTAGGAAGCCTTTGTTGATTTATATGCCTGAAGCCAAGAACCAGGCGTATGAGGAGCAGGATTTGGTGATAGCCTTCAAGGAATTGTCAGCCTGCTAGTAGATTCAGACATGAAGAAGGTAAGTTAGAGGTACTATGTGACAAATGGTTATAATTACGGCATGATGTGGTGACAGATTTTATTAGGAAAAGCCATACAATCCCCCAGTTTTTCCAAATTTATTTTGTAGTGCACCTGATGCCAACTTCTCCTCCAAAGTAATGGGATAAAAAATGATAGAGCCACTATTGCCCACTTATGTTAAAGATTAAAAAAAGAAGAAGAAGAAGAAGAAGATTGGTGTGCCTGGATGGCTCAGTCAAATTAAGCATGGGACTCTTGATTTCAGCTCAGGGCATGTTTTCAGGTTCATGAGATCGAGGGCTCATCAGATTGTAGGGTTCAGCGCTAAGCATGAACTTGCTTAAGATTCTCTCTCTCTCTCCCTCTGCCCCTTACTGCCACTTATACGTCTGCAAGTGCTCTCTTTCAAAAAATAAAAAGTTCAAAAAATAAATAAAACAAAAAATAAATAAAAGTGAAGTTTAAAAATCCCTTTGTGAGTATTACTTAATGACTCAACATGTGATGTTTCTGAAGACTGCTTTATGAACAAAATAAACATTCATAATTAGACATCAGGAAGAATTTTGTCACTGCATTTCTTTTTTTCTGACTAACATTTTTCCCACTAAATTTAAAAACAATTAAAAATGTATCTAACTCTGTTGCTTTCTGACACAAGGGAGATCATTTCCCACTGTTTTGTGAAAGAACTTTGTTCTCTTCTATGACCTTAATGTCAAGAGGAATAATTTCTCATTTTGCAGTATACCCTGGGGAAATGACCAAAATCCAGAGTCCTTCAGAGGTCAATGGAATCTCCATGCTTAAGTGAACAATTCCCGCCTGGCCTGGAGAAGGTTGAAAATGGGCATAAAATATGAGATAATTTTTAATGTTCTTATTTATTAGACAAGTTATTAGTAAAGAAAATAATCAAACAGGATTTGATATTACAAACACCACATTCTGATGATGCTTTCCATTGGTGGCATTTTAATAATTTGCATGGGACTAATAAGTTATTTTCAGTGAAACTTAGCAAGAAGTTCCTCTAACAAATTTTTCATATTTTATTTTAAGCAGTAATTTTTATATATAAATTTATCTTCTAAGATTTCATAAGTGTTCATTTATATCTAAAAGTTCCTTTCCTGAAGTTCCTTGTGTGCATTTAAATATCATTTTGTGGGGCACCTGGGTAGCTCAGTGGGTTAAGCCTCTGCCTTTAGCTCAGGTCATGGTCTCAGGGTCCTGGGATCAAGCCCCGCATTGGGCTGTCTGCTCAGCAGGGAGCCTGCTTCCTCCTCTCTCTCTCTCTGCCTAACTCTGCCTTCTTGTGATCTCTCTCTCTGTCAAATAAATAAATAAATTATTTTTAAAAATATCACTTTGTAGATGCATTTAATATGAATTAATGTGGTATAGGCAGAAACCATGATGGTCATTTACTTTTAAAATATTTAATAAATTAAAAATATCATTTAAAATGCTTTGCATCTCATTTATTACAAATTCCTCATTAAAATTTTGGTATCCATATCCAAAACACATATGGAAACATATATTGAAGGAAAGTAAAACTTCAAAAACAATGAGGACATCTGGGTGCCTCAGTCAATTAAGCATCTGCCTTGGACTCAGGTCATGATCTCAGGGTCCTGAGATTGAGCCCTGCATCAGGCTCCCTGCCCAGCAGGGAGTCTGCTTGTATCCCTCTCTCTGCCATTCCCCCTGCTCCTGCTTTCTCTTTCTCTCTCTCAGATAAATAAATAAATAAATAAAATCTTTATGCAACAACAGCAAAAACATCTCCTGTGAGTAATAGAATATCTATCTATTGCTTTCATTTAGGTCAATGTATTTAATAAACAAATAAGTTGTTTGTTTTCTATAAAAGAAAAAAATATTGAATGTTGATAAAAATATTTCTTCATAATTGTTATTACAAACACTATTGATAGCATGATGATAATCAATCAATATCCTCCAAAAATTCTCTCCCACAAATGAAACTCATATGATTTCATTTTTAAAAGTTAGACCTCAATGTAAGGTTGAATGCAAAGGAACAAAATTACCTCCAATACAACAAATGTAGCCTTATTTATACAGCTTCCTATATAAATACCACATGGCATATAGACCATAATATATTTTATTATGACAAGCTATTTTTGAGGGCCTTGTGTGTGCCTGGAACTGCTTAAATTCTGAAGATGTATATATAGCAATGTTTTGCAAGTTATAGGAACCCAAAGTGAGCTGGTGGACTGAGGAGTATATTTGAAAAATGATGATAATAACTGAATTGCTGGGAGAGTTATGATTACCTGACAGTCGGATGGGCTTCAGTATGTTTATGCATTTTTCATTTTCTCATACAAATATGTACATAAAACGCAAGACATTGTGTAGGCACTGACACATACAGTGGAGAACAAGACACCTGAGGTCCTTCATGTACGGGACTCACAGAGTGGGGAAAAGGAAACTATTGTTAACTTTTTTTTTAATAAAGATTTTATTTATTTATTTGCCAGAGAGAGAGAGAGAGAGAGAGAGAGCGCACATGCAGGCAGAGAGGCTGGCAGATGCAGAGAGAGAAGCAGGCTTCCTGCCAAGCAAGGAGCCCAATGCAGGACTTGATCCCAGGACCCTGGGATCATGACCTGAGCCGAAGGCAGCGACCTAACTCACTGAGCCACCCAGGTGTCCCTGTTGTTAACTTTTTGCTAACATTTTGCAGATAGATGAACACAAGCTAGGGATTGAAGTAGTATAATTATTCTCTCATCTGTCCATTGGCCTCTCTGTCCATCTATCTGCCTTCCCCTCTCTATCTCTGTCTCTCTGTCTTTGTCTCTCTGTTTCTCTCTCTCTCTCTCTCTCTCTCTCACACACACCACCCCACAGAGTGTATATAGAGTATATACACAATGTAAAACAAAATTAAGCTCAGACTACATATATTGTTTTGCAACATTAATCCCAATGCCTCTCTCTCTTTTTCTTTTAAAAGAAACATATTTAATAGGTGGAGTACCATTTAATCCATGGTTCATCTACATCATCAGTTCCCACTGAAACACCTCTGAAGGAACACATTTTAGGAGGTATTTTATGTACACACTGAAAGTTAAAATGATTTCATATTTAATTCACATCTATCCATATATATTCACTATATGAATATATAGTTTTTAGAAAAGCACCAGATAAAAATAGTAGCTAGAAAAAAATCGTCAGTACTCACTGTAGGCTCTACAGTGAAATAAGTATATATGTACAGTAATTACTGAGAAGAAAAAGGAGCAGGGCCGTTAAAAATGTGCAACTCAAGACAACACTGATGTTTCTAGAAGGCCCTCTATGCCTAAAGCTAGAGTGGGGATGTGTAGCATTTCCCATCTTTATATGGCAGCCAGACTTCTTAACACCATGTTTACTTCCTCAATAAACTCTTTTAACTTGTGAATTCTAAATCTTAATAATGTTTAATAATTCACTTTGTCAATTACTAGGGAGTAGTTCTTGTCTACAAAAACCAAAGTCTGCAGAATTAAGTGTCATTGACTAGTAAGAATAGCAAAAAGGACAGATATTTTTGGGCTAGTTCTACAGTCCATCAAAGGGCAAGTCATGACCTAGCAATAGGCCAAATATCATACATTGGGAACAATCTTCTATCTTGTTCATGATTGGCAACAAGCTCCTCATTTTTCACTCTATTAATTTCTTCAGGTGAAACCAAGTTGAATACTTATTATTTTCCTTACATATATAACTGCATTCTCAGATGAACATAATAGCATAATCAACACTTGGGAGTAGAATAGAAAAAACGTTTTTATAGGCTCATCATAAATTTTGAGGTAACACAATACAGAGACATGATCTCTTCATTTTCCAAAGCTAATGTAACTCCTGGGTTATACACTCAACTCTTCTTTTGTCTTTAGCAACAAAGTTTCAAATGATTTGTAGATTGGAAATAAATTAATTGCTATGTCTCCTTTCCTTCTTGTTCATTGTTATGTTTACATGAATATTTTTCAATTGAAACACCAAATCTAATTTAATTACTGCATATCAGCTTATTAAGAAGATTGAGACTTTTCTTTAAAAGCAATTAGTTCAATAAGGTGTTAATGTGTAGCACTTCAGATAAAGATTGATTGGTAGTATTGTTGGACAACACCACATTTTCATTGTTATTCAGTTAGTTGACCTTTTCTCTGCAAAGAATGGCTATAATGGACTCATAGTCTTAGGCCCAAGGGAAAGACTCTTACTCCACTTAAAATTAACATCTGATATTGCTTTGGTTTTCATATGCATAAATGGACACTGAGTATGCACATGCACATATACACTTTTATAATCAAAGATAGGACACCAATTGAAGTCTTTGTAAATGAAAAACAATAAGCAAATACATCAACAAAATTTAGATTTTTCTTTTTCAGGCAAAACTTGAATAGCTTAAAAGAGATTCTTTGTCTTTATTGTAGTTATAAGACTCTTGGCTGACTATGAGACTCCTTTTACTACAGTGATGTTAATGAGTATTGTGTTCTGAATCATTTCTATTTAATCATATGCATTAACAAAGGCAGAATGTCTTACATAAACAAATAATTAATTTTAACAATTGGAGTAGAAACATTCTTCACTAATGCAAATAGCAGTTTGGTACTTAACTGTGAAATTGCACATTTTCCCAGATATATATTTTGCATTGACAAAAATATGTAAAGATATAAATTTACTATATAAACATTCTGCTTATTACATCATTACAGGAAGGGTTATTTATTTAAATAGGAGAATAGATATATTACATATAAAGTCATGGCAAAAAAAAGCTTAGATTTAAAAAGTCCTCAGATCAATCATTTCAGAGGTATGACACAGGAATATGGTATTTAAAATATCTAACATGTAAAATAATATGATATGATATATGATATGGTATATAGTGTAATGTAATATATATCATATAAGGTAGGAAAACATGAACTCTGGAGTCATCAAAATTTGGGGTTAAATTGCAGCTTAATCTCTTACTGATAAATGTGACATTGAGAAAGTTAATTTCTTGTGCCCCAATTTTATTAATTATAAAATAAGAAAATCTATCATATCTTAAAGGACTTTGTAAAAATGAAATAAATAACATATGAAAACTGAACATTGTTACTGCATGATAATAGTTGCTTTACCAATATTATTATTATTTCAAGATTTATTTATTTGAGAGAGAGAATGTGAGAGGGGAGGGGCAGATGGAGAGGGAGAGAGAGTTCTAAACAGACTCCACGCTGAACAAGGAGCCCAATGCAGGGCTCCTTCCCATGACCTGATGACCCTGAGATCATGACCCGAGCCGAAATCGAAAGTTGGATGCTCAACAAACTGAGGTGCCCCAGTGCCCCTACAAATATTACTTTTACTACAGTATAACATTTTCCCTGCCCCCACACAACTAATGTGAGGAACAAATGATTTATGGGTCATGTGTTACCAGTAGCTAATGTGTTAGAGTGTGATGACTAAAAAATTATGTGTGATCATTTAGCCATTTTATATACATATATAGACATGTACATATATATATGCATATATTCTGTATAGTTATTATTCTGTATAGTTGTGTGTGTGTATGTGTTCTGTATTATATATAACTCTGTATATATGTATTCTACTGTTACAGTTATATAGCTATGTATAGTTATAGAGTTGTTGTTATATATAACTACTTCACAAATGGTGTAGTACAAACAGCATCAAGTGGGGGACATTAATTTGGGGGGCTGTAGTGCCATTTTAAAGAATATATGCCTGTGTTATAATTGATAAAACTGTATATATTTAAAGTGTAGAATTTGATAACTTTTGAAAGACATAGGTATCATCACTACAACCAAGATAATGAACATATCCATCATGTTAAAGTCTCCTGTTGCCCCTTTGTCATCCTTCCTACCCACCCTTCCCCTTCTCCTACCCTGTATTCTCTCATCCCAAACTTCAGGTAACCAGTGATCAGCTTTCCCTCACCACAGATTTGTTTATATTTTCAGAGTTTTATGTAAATAAAATCACAGAGTATGCATTCCTTTTCATCTGGCTACTTTCACTCTGCTTTACTTTGAGTTTTATGAGTGTTGTATTGTATATCTATAGTTCATTCCTTTTTTATTGGTGAATGGTATTCCATTTTTGGATAGTCCAAAGTTTATCCATTCATCTGTTGATGGACATTTGGGTTATTTCTATTTGGGGGCTAATACAAATAAAGCTTCTGTGAACATTCCATTCATGTACGAGTCTTTGTAAGGACACATGTTTTCATTACACTTGGGAAAATAAATAAGAGCA